>DWJZ01000001.1:0-121392 GCA_018249125.1 Asbolis capucinus
CGGTCGTGGAACGCACTTCCCGACGAATTAAGAAAACCTGGAGATAAACTGGGCTTCAAGAAAAAGCTACAAACTTTCCTGTCTAATCGTCACTCATAACTGTCCTAACTTGTCTGACTTCAGCATTAATCAGCATGTACATATTTACCGTATATACATATATGTATATGTATATATCAATATAATAATACATATAAATAGGGATGATACATACATATACAAATATATATATATATATATATATATTGATATTGATTGTATGTAAATAGTATGTATTATGTATACATACTCTGTCTCCCTGTTTGTCTACTGATTAGCTGGTAGATAATGCACTATGCATTAACCCCCCCTTTTGTACCGCAATATTTTATATAGTGGTCAATAAAGTTTAAATAAATAAATAAAATAAAGTACTCTAATTAAGCTTTCAAGATTTGACCCGAACTAATATACCAAGATAGAAACATACACTGCAAGATAAATAAAAGCTTGCAATAAGATGTACAGTTAACGCCAATAATAAAATATTATGTCTACAGCCGCAATAATTAGAGACGACAACGATTGACAGCCGCAAGATTTCCCCGCGGTCTTTCAATATTCATCTGAGAATTACCACCAATTGGAAGGAACTTGATCTTTCTCGCCAGCTCTACCGCCACCTATTAGTTATAACTACTAATGAAAGAAAATCAAGCCAATAATCAACAGTAACTTACAGTATCTGTGAGCCTTTATGACAAATAGTTTATTTGCAGAATTAGTCTAGTCTAGTAAGACCCTCGTGGGAATTAAGTCAGGATTGTGCTTTGAGGTTATTTGAATTTACTTATTACTTGATCAAAGCGTAGGAAATTACGTGAGGAAACTTGTGTACTCCATAATGTTCTTAAGGAAGTTTCCCACCGTATATGATTTGTCGAAGGTGCTCGCGCAGTAGAAAGATAATCGCAAGCATACTTCCTTCAGCAATGCTTATAAAATTATAATATCTTTATTCTTTAAATCCTACAAATATTATAAATGTGACAGTTTATAAAGATGTTTGTCTTTCTTTCACGCGGTCACCGTTAAATTGATTAAGATGAAACTTGGCACACGGAAAGACAAAATCCAGGAAATGAACATAAATAGGATAATTTTATCCTCGTTGTAGATTTCCCTGGGATGATGTGCACGTTTATATGTTAAAGGAATTAGGTAGAAACCTGGCACAGAGATAGATTACAGTATGGAATAACACAAAAGCCAATTTTTGTTGACAAATGACGCGGACGAAGGCATGGGCAGAAACTAGTTGTATTTTAATTACGGTTTAAATTTTTTTGAGACACGCATTATACAAAAGTAGTGGTGCTTTGCGGAGTCATTTGTAGAATTACAGACGAAAAATAACTTCTTACATAATTTCTCATGGCTACAACAGACTGAACACTTGATATTTTATATTTTACACGTTTCCTCGATCTCTAATTATTATATGTTATTAATTTAAGATCTCCCTTAATAGGAGGAAGGGATCAGTTGAACAGTTAATCATAAAGAGATACAAAGTTATCTTACATTGCTGGCACATCCGATTGACTTGTCAATGCATATACAAAGGCTTTCCAGTTAAATCGACACAGCAATAGGTCGGATGTTTGGCCGATGTATTTCAATTCGACAGGAGTGGATTGCCTGATACTCTCGCCCATTCAACCGCTTTCCGCGTTGTGTGGAAAATGGGTTCTGTTTTTGACACCTGAATATACAGCATAATTTTATGATGCTCTTAGTGAAGCATGTATGTATATTTTAGTGACCATGGATACGATTGTATTCAGTCTTAATTTAGAAATATCAGATCTCGTATGCGGTGTATTTGAGTCAATGTTACCGTCAAAGTAATTCATTCTCATCACTCACGCTCCTACACCCCTTATACCTACTCATTCATTTTATTTCACACCAAGCGTAATTCCTAGGTATTTAATAAAATACCTAATTATATTCTTTAGTTAAATGAATTTTAGCATGTGAATGGTTAGACGACATTTTAATAGTACCTACGGGACTGTTTTATGACTTGAGTAAACCCAACAAGTTTTATACTCAATTGATTTTATCAGAGTATCAATGTCACTTAAATATACGGATGCGGAATATTTTCTTCAATCAATAAAAAAAATATAGTAGTTTCTAGTCGTAATTTATTTAGATTAATCTCGATAGCGCTATCAATAATATTCTCGTTAATCAGCACTAATACCCATATCATGTATTTTTTAATATTCTTCGATAACCTCGCTAATTAATTTTTCCCCCTTCGTACACCTGTTTCCATTATGATACGAGCACAAAGATATCTTATCTTACGAAATGGATTTCAATAAATTTATATTACTGAAAAACTTGGAATAAAAACAAAGCAATCCTGAAATCCATGAGTAACCAAGGTTTCATGACAAGTTGACAAGTTAATTAATACACACAACTATAACTTTCAGATATGTATGTAAAAACATTTGTAGTAAAACGGACTAAACAGGCAACATTGCAGGCTGAATAATTGCCACATTCATAGCCATTAATGGTTACTTAAATGCCTCTTAGTACGGAATTTGTATACAGATTCGTGCATCTCAGTACTTTCAGACATCTTATTCTTCATTTAAGCATTAGTGACTATTGGTGGGGGGCATGACTAGCCAATGTGGGCAACATCTTATATATCTACAAATTCAAGTAAATGGGTTAAAATCGAATAGGCTATTTCCAAATTTGCGTTTGTGCCGTTGTATCAAATGCTAATCTTTACTCGACGAACAGTGGAGAGCAGCTTTAAACCCTCTGAATTACAAGACATAGAAGTCCGTCAGTTGGACCGGATTGAACAATATTGAAATTGATTCAGAATTCAGTAAATAACATAATAATTAGTAAATAACATAAAAACAATAAAATTTTACTTACAAAAAATATGCTGCTTCTACTGATTTGGTTGACGTAGTCCGGAAAATAGGCGATATAGCAAATATTCATTTTATGTCCAATGGCTGTAGTCGGTGGGAACGTTGAAAGCGGTCGTTCCCCGCTATCGACAATAGCTCAACGATTGGACACCATCCAATGCGATCGATTCACACTCATCAGAATTGGATGAGATACAATTTTATAGAAGCGCGCGATCTTGGAAATGATATTGCTTGTGAGTTAAAGTATTGGTTCTTAGTGAGTTATTCCCTTGTGAGGGCTGATGGAATTACGCCATTAAAGTTTTCCTGCAGGCTGAATAATTATTCTTCATCTTTATAACTCCCATTTCGTTGTGAAATGTGATTTTGTAGCAACTAGAAAACTTTTAATTAATATTACGAATATCAATACGCAACAAAAAGCTAGTCTGGCCGCCTATACCGTGAAGATACGAACGTCAGGAACGTCATATTGAACTTCTATATACATTTAAAAATATGTGTTGTATAATATGTGTTATATATATATATAAAATTATGTGTTGTATAAGGTCGAGTAACCTCCATCTACGCGGATCAAGCCAAATAGCTTTGTTAGTATAAAATATCAAATAGTTATAAAATTAAAATAAATTTTAGTGTAACAATTCGTTTACCAGCGTAAGTGGTACAATCGATCGATCATGTGTTCGGCGTGCTCCTAACTTAGATAGACTATCGACTTCTAATCAAATTGTAGGCAACTATCGTACGGATACATTATAGCTAAAGTTAACGTAGTATATACTTTAGTTTTCGGATTACGAATACAATTACGTCAATATTATAGTACTGTAATCTTATTACGGCCACGATTTGGCGGCCAGCACCCAGTTGACACACAGTTGGCCGGTTTTAGTTTTCGTAAGTTTTTTTAACTACATGCATGAAAAAATCATGGTGCCAACTTAGCCTCCGGAAATCTATAGTTTTCACATGGTAAAGCAAAGATAAAATTTAGGTACCTGCTGATGTTTTAGTGGAAACAAAGTACCTACAGCAGGTATGATTTAAATAATGTTTAGTATATTAAATGAAACGTTTACTTTCATGAAGAACATTTTTTACAAAAAAAAAACGAACTGTATTAAAGTCGAAAGTGCTTATCTTTTTAAAAATGCTAGTTCGGCAACATTCTAAACGGCAATGAATTCACATACCTGTAATAACAATACAAGAAAAATGATAATGACGTAGGCTTTAAACAAATGCAATTATACTTAACTACACAGAAAACATTTAAATAAACTTTAAATTTTACTAATATTGCGAAAAGAATCAAAATAAAGTTCCTAATTTCGCTTTAATTAATAGATCTAAATATAAGTACTGTGAATGAAGACAAGGATACTACATATATTCATATGTAAATGACTGTTGTCTGCGATTTTACGGCCGATCTCACGTCACGGACGAGCCAACAACCGTAAGATGAAAGCTTCCGAGGTAGGGCAGAAGCATCCGTCGGCAGTTACAATATATTTTATCTGTCTATTTATTCAGAGGTACACAGAATGACATAGACTTCTCCTAATTTGCACCATTGTAAAGTTACAATAATTATTATACTTTAATGAGGAAATACGTAGTCTAACATCGCCCAAAATTACCCACATCTCAGCATCGAAAAGGACGATCAAAAGAAGAGCATTGTTGCGGGGTGATGTGTGGTAATAACTCTAATAACAAACATACAAGACAAAGCTGGTTACCACAGAATTCAACCATCTTACTTATATAACATCATTGCGTCTTATCGCTACGGAGAAAATGTACCAACAACTGTTGTTTATCTAAACTAGAATATAAAATAATGAACTTGATAAAGATGTAGGTGAAAAATTATTTAGCTACGAAAATCTCTTCAGTCAAGAATTTAAAAAGCCAAGGAAGCAGAAATATCTCGAATATTCTCAGGAGTTCTTAGTTTCCTGCTTGTTGTTCGCATTAATAAAGTGAATCTGTATACATTTCTAATTAACAGTCTAGTTAACAACATAATTCCTGTTTAGTGAATCTTATACTGAAAAATATTCTCCAAGCATACCATTAATTTCATAATCATAAATTTTATTACTTGATGTCATTTTTTGTTTTTTTTTTTTTCTTCACATACTTAATGTTTGGCTACAATCCCACCTGGTGGTAAGCGGCGATGTAATCGTAGATGGTAAAGCGCATTAACCTAGAAGAAGCCTATTCACTCTTGAAAACACCTATATTATACTCGGGTAGAAATACGAAGCAGGTAATTCGCTCCAGTCGTTTGCGATACGCCATACAAAAGTCGAGGAAAAATGTCGTCCGTACAGGAGGTATGTCCACATTAAAAGAATGGATACCTGTAGTGCGAGTACCGAGTCGTTCTATGGTAGAGCGGGGTAGGGGGAATCAGCTCGGGTACTAAAATCAAATTTTAAATAAACCAATTACGAAATTGATAAATGGAGCCTATTGTCAGATACCAGGAGTTAATAAACGCTAAGGGTATTGTCGTACGGCGTTTGTAAATTATGCAGCCAATACTACGCTGTGCTAATAGGTTCTTGTCGGGGAGCGTGTCACCCGTACCTTATGTTAATTTCATTTAACACACCCGAATGGTCGTATTTTGTTGTTATCTCTTTTACACTTGGTACAATAGAAGGGATAGAACTATTGTTAACTACTAACCAGTCGATGCGTACTGCAGTGAGCTTTGATACTAAGAATATCAGATGCGTGAATCTGCATAACTCAAGACAAAATGTTGAAGTTATTTGTAATAAAATTACATTTTAATGTTCCAACTACATAAAATAATATTTTGATATTAAACCTTGTAACCAATAGGCAGAGCTACCAATAACCCTGCTGCCGCTGATGCACATGAGGAGGCCCACTATTGAGCACGAGTCTCTTCTCTGAATGAGAAGGTTAAGGCAATAGTCCACCACGCTGGCGAAGTGCAGATTGGCAGACTTCACGCACCTTTGAGTTTTGCAAACTCCCCGGCATGCAGGTTTCCCCACGGTGGTTTCCTTCAGTATTATAGCAAGTAACATTTAAATGTTTAAAACGCACATAACTTCGATAAATCAGAAGTGCGCAGCCCGGGGATTCTGCCCCCCGAGAAGGAGGCCGAATTCATAACCACTAGCTGTCACCGCTGAAATATAAACACCCGATAGTAGCTTATAACGTGTTCAATGTCGCTCGATAAACGTAAGCACAGTTAATATATTTTATCAGTTACAGAACGCTTTGTATGTTAACTACCAACTCGTTAGCAGAGTGAGTTACGAGTATATCAGTTGATACCTCACTGCGTCTTGTATTTTTTCCTTTATTACAAGCATTCTAGCAACGTCGACGGCCCGATGTGTGTACGCATTAATCGTTTCAATTATAACGACGTGCTGTTCACATTAGTAGGTCGTAATAGGTTTATACACTAGAATCATTGTTCCGCACGACTGCCCGTTATTACCAACTCCCTAATATGCAATTACAGCGAGTTATCGAATTGACAATGTTATTATCGAGGCAATTTGTGCGTCGCCAATCCTAAGGGAGCAGTCCAGTCAAAGACGTTATCTGTAATATGTTGATAGATATGTATGTAATGACTACAACGTGTTAATGACCAATTTATATACATACATATGTACATATATTGTGTATTGATAGGCAAAGATTATTATACATCCTGACAACAGCTTATGTCGGTTAAGATTAATTTAAAATTCGACGGCGGTTCTACTCGTACATGTAGGGTAGTTGACTGTGGAGTGCATAATGGCAACAATCAAGAGTGTGAAATTTGTTTGTCTGTTTGCTTTTTTCTCTGTACCTTATGACCTATGTCAAATATCAGCTGATCTCTAGTGTACAATACACTACGCTAAGTTGGGATCAAAATCTTGTGATTTTACAGAAATATACCCATCGTTAATTTTTACATTTACATTAATGGTAAATGAATAATGGTAAAAGTTTTTAATCCTTTAATCACAACTCGCAATTGCTAACAAAAGTACAAAAAATTCGCATAGTAATTTTTTAAACGATCAAAAACAAACAAAGCGAAGCCAAACGCAACGGAAAAGTATTAAATAATTGAAAGAGAAAGTTTGAACCGTTATATCGCGAAAAAGGTTCACCGCAGAGTATTTTGTACGAAACAATTGTCTCATTACAGAAACAAGGTTATATTAGAGAATGGTTCTAAGCAAATTAAGCTGCCGACTCCAAATTCGTAGCAACTTTTTTTCTTACCGCCAAGAAAGGAATCTTAATGAGTCTGAGAAACTTTTAATTAATTCAACGCGTTAAAGATGGTTACTTAAAACATTTTGATGAGAATCTCGCTATTTTTTTAGAAGTAACTTAGAACATTAATTTTTAATTTAATTTTAAACAATTTTAAGATACCTTTTTTTGACATCAAGGTTATCGGTCTGATAATGTTGTTTTACGTCCACTAATTGCCTTTAAATATACTATATAAAGCTTCATGGCTGGCTTAGTTAAGTAACCCCTTTATATTCAAATAAAAACTTGTTGCCAATAGTATTCTTCGTTTGTTGTTAAAATCGGAGGACGAGTATTTTTACTCGCATACACTTAATGTTGAAGTAGGAGAGGTCTATAAGACCAGCAATGGACAGTTAAAGACTGATAAAGATGACGATAATTAATGTTCGTACCATCTTGTTTTGTAACTTTTATTTTAACTTCACACGATACATTTTTATCGGTTTGGTATTGGTATATGTATGTGAAGAGAATCTTAATTATATTGATTACAATGTCAACATATTCCATTATACAATCAATAAATCGTATCAGACTATCAATTACACAGAGAGAAACAAATAAATTCTACTAAAATCATTACAGTTTTTGTCGTTAATTTCAGGGAACGAATTATTTGTGTATTACGTAAATATTATATTCAAACAATTTGAAAACATGAAAAAATTGTCCTATTTAAAAGTATCAGAGTAAAAACAATAAAATTCATCATGTTTCATCAAACAATGCCTCGCTTTGATAAAGACGTTCTATAGGTGGCGGTAGTGTGCCCCTTTGTTTTCGAAACAATGGATGTGAAATACGATTGAAACATCGGATAAATTGTCGAGGAAGTTGAATCAAAGGGCTCTAATATGCATAAAAATATGATTTTATAGCATAAAATACCTACATATGTAGTTAGTTACACATAACAGTAATGCTGATTAAGGTCATTTTTAAAAGTATCAAAATACTACTGGCGGCTACAGACAGCAATCTACATATATCCTTTACAACTTTCATTCAGATCAGCAGTTCTGCAGATCCCCCCCAGCTTTTGGGTAAAGGGAAATAATTAGTTGGATAGGACCACATAAAGAACACATCCAACAAGTAGAGGACAACTTACCCATCTTATGGCTTCAAACGTTCGTTGTCGTCGTTTGGTGTCCACTAAACATTTCTAATAGAAACGTATACTCTCGATTAGTGAGACAGAACACTTACACATCTAATCTTGTATTGCAAATCGCTCAAACCTTTCCAAAAATGTACGAACAATATGCAATTTTATTTAGTTTTTTTTTAACTATTACCGCTTGAGAAATATGTCGGAAAAGAAACAGCATGTATTGTCTACAAAATAAGATCGCAGCCATCCGGTACTTCTGCACCGGAGCCAAGTAATTAAATGCAGGCGTCTGATCCGCTTAGCGTAAGCAGCGCTAAGCCAAGCTCCGCTCCAGCCGGCTACAGCTTGCGAGCGCTAATAATAACTACATCAGGCTGCATTAGCTCGGAACGCCATTATTCTTAGCTATACTATACTTTTATTAAGTAGCTTATCTTTAATGAAGCTCTCATACGATACCGATGAACCTGTTACGGGTGCTCGTAAGTAATAACTTCAGCAATGTCAGATGTATTTTACGTTTACCTATGTACAACAACCCTTAGCCGAGAAAATAAAGAGGAAGAAGTATATTTGTAATGCTAAAAAATTACTTTTCAGGGTCCCTTACTAAATTAGGGTCTTGAATAATTTTGCCATGTCTGTCTTAATTCATGTGCAAAATTTTCGTTACAGTCACGTAGATCCTGCTACTCTTCCAGCAAAATAGGATTTAATGGGGCAATGTGAAAAATTTACTATAGTACTTATCTGAAGATAAGAAAGTTTACAGACCAAGATTCAGGTTAGGTTTTTTAAATCTATGTTAGCGGTTAAATTACTGTTTAATGGTAAGCTAAATCGTTCCAGAATTTTAATCGAACCGAAGATTCCTATCGAATTTTTAAAGAGATTCTATACTTAGGAGCGAGTTTAGTAATCATTAAGATTGAGTATAGAAGTTAATTCATCATTAACTTAGACTTCACAAATGTAACATTAAGTTCGGCAGTAAGTCTCATAAGGAACAAAATACTACATTTTACTTAACCTATTTTACCTAAAATATACGAAACCTTATCAAGTATCGAACAATGTGACTGTACCGTATTAAATTTTACCATAAAGTTTTAATGTAATTTGTTACACCTACACAGTTTAAGGAACTCGAGGCAAGGAACTCACGGATGACGTCACGCGACGCCGCGACGTCGCGGCGCCGTAGCATGTAATGGATCTTCGCTACAACTACTCTACGTCGTAGCTCGTACGTTTGAAAGCTCCTAGTGTAGCTGTAAAATTTTGATTATTTTATTTAGCAAGAATAACTTGAAATAGTTCAAAATTTACATAGCTATTTTGGTGTAAAATTATTTATAAATTATTTCTAAGTAATGGCTTGTCAAGAATTTATTGTCTCTCTAATTGCCTAAGATTTGTTTTAGTTATTTCTTGAAGCATTTTACACCGAGTTTCCGATGAGACAGCAATATGGAGGTTGTCTCTATTTGGCTATAATATACATAGATAATCATTTATTTTTCTTGAATTATACATTCTTACTTAATTATCATCATATTATCTTCCTGTCAGTTTATTTCAGTTATTTCAGATTATCACGATCTTTCTACTTACATATTATATACCTGTAGAGAAAGGAGCATATCGCCTTTCACACAATCCATTCATCTTTTCTTTGGTCGTCCTCATCATGTCGACACAACATCAAACGTAATAATGAACACATTAATCAATAAAACAAACACAATACGCGTCTATGTAACACGGTAACCAGGAAGGCCTCGTGTGCCTCAGATAATTAAAGTCGAATCAAGTTCCATCGTAGCTCCGGCCAACAAAGAACTAGGCCGATGAGTCGATAAACTTCAAGATGGAGCGACAACTCTCTGAAACTTTCTATCTTCAAAGAATAATGCATTATTATATACTCGTATATACGTTACTTAGCGATTCCTAATATTAATGTACTCTCTTCTATTCGAACATTTTGAATTATAAATCGTTCGATCCTTAGAAGCCTTCTTCTACTAGAATTACAAATATATTATTTGTATACCTTCTCATTATTGTATATTCCTAAAAATAATTAATAGTAATAACACGACTATTCAATAGTTGAATCACTCTCCCGGCTGAAAATCAAATCCTTTAATTCCCACACTTTAAGTTTCCTACTATAAACATCCACCACTTCAATAGCCAAAGTGGCCTCTAAGTAAAAGTCAGCAAAAGATATTCCTCGGTGTTGACTCTCAAATTCCTTCAAGTAAACTCTTCAGCATTCTGTTCCAGAGTTGCACTTCGAATTGTATGCCACTCAACGGAATGTCCGTCTAGTTTAACTCTTGAATCCGTAAAGTTGGAATTGTGTAAATTTCGGCACTAGCCACCCTCAGAAACTACAAGTTAAATAACACTAAATGAAAGTCAAACCGAGCTGACTAGGTTAAGTACGTTTGACCTCGTGGTGTCCGTTAGCCCTACATAATGAACCCTTATAATCATTCTTTTACCGTATTACATTCGGATTTCTGAAGGGGAATAACTGTAAAGTAATAATAAATAAACTACTATGAATTCATTTTATTTAGTGTGTGTCCAACCCTAATCAAAAATCAACCTTGGCATTTTATACAACGTTTTGTATGCATATTAAGAGTATTAGAGTATCTTTGTTGCTATCGAGGGGGATATCTTCTAAAGGGAGAATCCAGAGGTAACGGCTTGTGGAGGTTTTCTTCCCACTAACCCAAGGCAGCCGTCTAGCGCATATTGGAGGCACCGGGATCCGAACGCACTGGTGACTCCTTTGCGTACAGACAGACCATAATAAGCACTCGCCTCACCCGTTTTACATTGGGCTTTTATTTAATAAGGATGGTAATTACCAGCATTGGCGCCTCGTAGTATTAGTCTACGTTTCAATTTTAAGCACGAACATTGGACTCCCATAAAGATATGTCGATCTAGAAGAAAATTGTAATCCTTTAGTGCCAGTTGTTCATAATAAGCTGCTCGCGACTGTGTAGTACGTATACATAGGTAAACCTCATCACACTGTTGAGCTAGTATTAATAATCCTCTCTTAAAGAACTTAAAATTTTCAAGGAACAATTTGAAAATCAAAGGAAAAGCTCAAGATCGCTTAGGCTCCTTTATAATTCAAAGTCATGAAAGCCGTTTTGAAAGAAAGAAGCTTTAACGGAAACATGAGCTCTAAGATATCACCAGGAGTGCAGGACCGCAAGGCGCTTATTTATTATGCATTGTGAAACGTGCGTTGAATACTTCACGAACGATGTGCCTTGAATAGGTACCTGGCCAGATGGAGCACTGTCATAAAGAACCGAGACAGGTATATAATCTCTCTCAACTTCTTTCTTTCATCTGAGAGATTTGACTTCAGGCTGTTGTTTGTTAGTCAGTATGTCGCATCTGTATAATAAGATATTCGGAATAATTCTGCGGTTAATGTCATGTTACGTGTTAGCAATATAACATTATATCTCTCTGTAATAAGCTTGCACCAATCTATTGCTACGTTATCATCTAATTACGAAGTATTTATTCGTTTATCTCATTTATGAAAGGGAAATATGTGTTGTCTCACCAAAGTGCATAGAGCGGGAATACAATCCGAATACAATCTATCTCTTTTCAACTTAAATATAATTGAAATGCTAAGTGATGCTCCCCTGGTGAGTGTGGGAATAATAAGTTAAACATGGTTTAAAAATAAGAAGTTCAAGTCAGTAAAACATTACTAGACTCAGATATTTTCGTACATCTTTTGACGAATTTACGGGTGGCTTTATAAACTGGCGACTTACTGAAAATTCTACGGCGAAATGCAATGGACTGCATTTGAATAACATTTTCCGTATTGTATAACTTGGGAGGAAGCCAATGTATGCAAATTTGATCGAATATCGCATGGATAGGCACACTTTACATTTTCGTAGCATTTTTTAGTTTCTGGGATTTTTTTGTTAAATGAACATAAAAATGCTTCGCACATTATCGCCATACGACTTTTATAGAAGTAGTAGCAAAGTCCGGCAAAGATTTTGGACCTTATCTTCATAATGTTTATGAGCTTCAAAAGTACATTACCTTAATCCTCGTGTCCATGCAGTACCGGACACCACGAGCAAGGCAACCTGCCTTTAAACTTTCCTTTCTCTCCATTCAACTGTGCATTTAATGGGACAAGGCCCATCTTAATTATGGTTTTCCAATCGTCACTTTCTCAAAAATTGCTGTAAGATTTTGATGACAAATAATAGTTTTAAAGGTTAAGAAATCGTTTTCATTTTAACATCATAAAACGCTCTTAAACTTTACATATATTCGTGTATCTCCTATACAACATGTATACCTTTAGTCGACTCCATATACCGATCACTGCTCTGTTTCAAAAAGCAATTCATTTTAAATACACTATTTAACATAACCGAAAACTAAGGATTCCTTCACAAAGGGCCGGCAATACGAAACACTTGAAAGACCAACATTTCCGCCGCTCGGCAATTTCGCGACTCGGATAAAACCATTTTATATTCCATTATATACACGGGCCAAGTTGAAAACATCGCAGAAGTAAGTTCGCTCCAGTTTCGGCCAAAACGGCAAGGCGACGTAATAACAATAAAATAAAAGAAAATCTCCGTAACGTAGATTCTGTTGTTACAAAAGACTGAATTGGATAAAGCCGGTAGTATAATTGACAAAGAAACAGTAAGATCGGATATCGTTACTTTGCAATAAACTTCATCCTACGTGAGTTACGGTAAGGAGTGAGCGGTAGCCACACATAGCGTGCGATGGAAATAATCTTCAAAGTTTTTTAATTAAGTCGTAGATCCGTGAGCCGCTCGATACGCTTTCAGGAACGCGGCTTGGTTTCCAAATTATTTACTATTGTAGCAACTCCCAGTAGTTTCGAGGCCGTATTTAAAGTTAAGTCACAACAAACCCAGCATCAAGGGCTCTAGAACAATCTGTGAAACTTTGTTGAAAATAAAATTAAAAGTTTTTACAAACTATTCACGTCCAATAAAGACATCGTTCACAACTTTCAATATCATAATGATATATGTTAAATACCTCTTTAGTCTATCAGAAAACTAGGTCTCCTATATAAGGAATGCTCATTAGCAGGCCATTAATGAGTTATAACTATACACAGTAACCATCAAAATTTTAATAGTCCAAAGAAAAAACTGTAATATATAATTCTTTCTGTAATCAAAACAGGTATCACTTGTCTCGTAACAGTATGTTCATTTTAGACCCATTGATGAATAATATCTGACTAAAAAAATATTAATAATAGAAATATCCGGTAACAACGAACAAACTTAAAATCAATATCTCAATTTAATATTTAAAACAAAGCTTTAACTAACAAAAAATCAAACTAACTTTTACAAAGGGAACAAAACTTTTATAATAAAACTATAGAATTGAAACGCAAAAGGTAAAATACGGAATATTTTCTGTAGCTCGATGCCCGGCCGGATTCCATCGCGCTGAAACGCCTGAAACCTTTTGTATATACCACGCTACGAGTACCTTACCTACGTGTTTTACACGGCCTCTACGTGGCTCATGGTACAAAGTGAATGTTCAATCGGATCGGCGCCGCTAACAAGGCATAGTCGGCTCGGTTTTGTTATATGCGGACGTAAGTCTAGTTCTATTTCATAAAATGGCTTTAATCATTTTTTCCAAGCTAGATACGAACGAATTTCCCCGCAAATACCTTTAGTTCAAATCCAACGCTGTATTTCATGCTTGTTAGCCTTGTTTGGAGCAGTGTTAAAAGAAACCTACCAATGTATAAAATAGAGTCGTATTAAATCCGTATTATTTTGCTGTTTTCTTGATGTCAATACAATGAAAGACCAAAATAATATGTCCGATGCCTAATTCTTTGTAAGTAAATCCCGATGGTAAATGGTTATGAAGTTCGTAAATTCGTAGTCTCTTTCTTCGCGGTTGGTGCTGGTACGAGGCCGCGTAGGCAAACTATTGAAATCCTTAGCGGACATAACGAACAATGAGGCCTATCGCGTCGACTTACCGGTGCGACGGCCGAATGCTTACGACGTAAGAAAGGATATTATATTATAAGACGTAACGTTGGGTCGATCAGTATAGAATCATTTAGATACTATTTCTTTCTATCCAAAATGTAAGTAGAAAGAATGGATTTTGAATTGAGCCATACAAAATAAACAAATTGAATTCATAGAAATTCAAAAGTTAATTTGAGTAGGAAAGCAGTAAATGTAAGTTTAGACAAACTTGTAGGTAAGTACTAGGCAATCATAACTCTTAACAGGGGTTCTTTGGATCTCACGATTCCAGGTTTTATGAACTAGAGACACAATAAACTAGAAAGGCAAACAGACAGACAAGATATGTACATATATTCAAAGTGAAACGTCCAGTGAAATGGCCAAGTCGTGTAATCTTCACGGCTACATGAATTTGTAGGGTAGCGTTTTGTTATTCTTCATCGGGGCGTGAAAAGGATTTCTGTGTATCTGTTGTAACATAACTACTTCCTTTGAGCATAAGAGATTCATATTGGTATTAATCTTAGGAAATAGAAATTCACAATTCAGTAATTTTCATAATTATTAAAGTATTGTTCACAATGTTACAAATGTTTAGTATTAGTAGTGTAGTGACTAGTGGCTCGCGTGTCACTTAGGCAAAGTTAAGTGCCGTCGTAGAAATATTTAAATTAACAGTGGAATTGAATGTGTATAGACAACGAAATGAGTAGCAAAACAAAATATTACGAGGAATATTCTAGTTTTGAGTCAAACAATTTCTGCAGCGGTATCAAGCTAGGTCAAATTAGGTAGGTTGTTGCGAAAAAGAAATTTAGTGACAGTACTTTTTTTTTCAATCTTACCGACTAATGTTGGGAAACTTTGAAGAAGTTATTAAAATAAGATCCCGGTACTCGATCAAAGTTATTTTATGACGCTCTGCTCGTAACGGCTCGGATAAAAGTTGGTCGTGATATTAGGAGGCTATACCCTCTACTAGTACTACACACTATTATATATGTATGTATATGATACAATATTATTTTTTTCCAATATCATACTACAACATTATCTCTAAGTTTTATTCATGCTCCTTTACGTCGGACACTTGCGTGACATGTGCAGCTTTTTTCAGTATCATAAAATGTATACAGTGATATGATAGGCTCACGGAAATGGCTTTCAGAGAGATAGTCTGCGTGATTAATCTCCAGACTCCATTTCTTGATGAATGTCGGACTATCGTGATGGATCACGAGAGTGCTATTAGAAGCCACTGGCTTTTGTGAGCCGACCTAATGTATCAAGTTGTGTGACTATTAGTGAAATTGATAGCCGCTAGCCCGGCGAATACAATGGCCGTTGTACGAAAGCTTTTCGTTTTTGATATGCCTTCATTTGCATGCGCGATATCTTAAGTAATGATAATTTTATTATATTTAGTTTCTGTTTTCTTGGTACCATGTTTTTCACTTCGCTGAAGTCAAGAAAGTAAAAACGGCATATTAATTAATATTAGGTAACTATATTTGATCCAGGTCGCTGCCAATAAGCTGAAGCCTCCGTATTGATAAGTAACATATGTACATACTTTCTTAGAACATTATTATGAAATCGCTGGTATGAAGTTATTTTCAGAATGTTTTCACTGAAGCAATGCAAGTGACTGAAAATAGGAAATATTGCAGAATTTATCATGGGCATACAAATAAATAACTTGATGGAAAAGTTCATATCGCTAGTTGTACTTCAAAAGCTAATGTACAATTTTTCATTCAGAAATCTAGCTGTAAGTACCAGGCGTCTAAAGTCATTAGGAAGTTTGAGCAGCGCTCGCACGCCATTCATCTACACTAATTGAAAGCAGTTGAAGCGTGGAGGAAAACAAGTTGAAACTGTTTCAAGTACTCTTAGGAGGCCAAAAGATCGATGCGCTCGCAGTTCACTTCGATCAAAACTACTAGCATCCCACAGAACGAAGAAGGAACTTGAAGATAAATTAGACGCACTCTTTGCATCTTCAGTATATGTAAGGTTTATCATTGATATTGTTTATACAAAAAACTTAGTGCAATGAAAAAAAAAAGGGATAACTAAGATTTAAAGAAAGATTTTGTCATGTAATAAATGTAGATAGTACCCTTACTTATTTATTAGCATTATTCTTTTTTTTTCCATATATTTTATTTTAACTAATTTCTAATTAGTAATAAAAATTCTTAAATTATGGCTTCTTCACCTTACCTATGTTATAAGCAAAGGAGCAGGCGGGTTTCCTCATATTAAGCAAGAAAGAAGTAAGGCTCGTACATCCCGGACGATAATTATGTATAATCGATATATTGGTAAACTTGAAGTATACAAGAGCATAACGGTTGTCATCTCACTTTCGGAGTAATCCGGTTGTTAATATTAAACGTTGTCGCAAGCAACTTAAGTGTCTTTGCGATGTTTAGTTTGATCACTAAAAATGAAACTTAAGAAAAATCCAGTCACCTTTTGAAACGCACTCTAAAAAAACCCGCAAATTTCGAGAGAATTATTGAAATACTCAGAAAATCACATTATGAAATTTATAATACACTCAAAGAGAAGGCATGTCACATAGACAGTGATTTAGGAAATGCAAACTTTCTAAACATGCTTACTGATCCATGAGACGTTATCACGTTAAAGTCTGATGGTTCAGGACATCAAAAGTTATAAAAATATCAACCGAATCAAAACATTATTTGATGTTGACTTCAGAAATGCAAAATAAATTTGGCAACGAAATAGGTATTGGTTATCTCGTAAATCTTAAACAGCGTGATAAAGATATTTATAGCCATCAGCTTCGCTGAGTAACCTGTGAATAGGTTGTAAAAATGGTGATTTTATTGAGGTCGCATATATAAGAGAAGATTCACGTATACCAGGCACCCAACGCAGGTGGAATTACCCCGATAAATAATGCCCTTCGCCCTTTGTTCTGGAATACGTGTGTGGATTATCGAGGTGCCAGTAGTGCACGACAGAAGAATGTAGGTAAAATGAAAAATTTCCTTGACTTATAAATATCTCATTATGATCGGGACTGACTGCAAATAAAAGTTAAACATTCATCTTTGGAACCTTCTAAAAGCCGGTTTCAGCAATTAGTAAAATAACAGAACAACAATTATATTTACATTTCACACTGTGCAGATTTCCTAGCAGTAAATGTAGGTGAAATACAAATTGCAATTAAAGTTAAGACTTACTGTAAAAGCCTGTTTTCGTTAACCTTACATGTTTCGAAAATTCAAAATTTAATCTTTAAGAACAACTTAAATTGTAAAAATGATTTCGAACTTCAAATATCTTGAATTACTTGTGAGCACGGTTGCTTTCAATACGTCTTCAACAAAACCGGGGCGGGTGACAAACAGAGTAAAAAGCCCTAATTGAAACACTCAGCGTTTCGATACCTCTCTTACAAAGGAAAGTGTCGAATACGCGGAAAGTACCCTTTCTTTTGGCAACCTTCATTGGCCACATCTCATAGAACGATGATTTAGTGGAGCGAATTTGTCGCGCTCTGATCCCAGCCGACTCATCTAATAGTTGCTGAGTCGAATATTATACACGGATAGCTTTCATTTTGCCTCACGCGATGGCCTTACTCGGGGCATTTTATCATGCGATTCAGAATTAAATCGAGCTCGGTCATAAAAAATAAAAGTGAATTACGTACCGCCTCGGTTAGTCTCGAGAACGTCCCAGTGGGCAACGTGACTTCTATCTCCATAAATAGAGTTAGCGGATGATTTATACCGAGCGCTGGCGTTTGAGAGGCCGCTACTTGACAAATTAGGTCCCGTGCCCGGCCGACGTTCCCACGGCGTTAATCACAAATTTTAACTCGTTCGAGGTATCTCGTTAACTTAAATCTAACCAAATAGCCATTTTTATTATCTACTCGCCAACAACTTCATACCTCATTAATTTTCAAGGGTTCGTGAAGGTATATTGAGTTGTTTTTCTCGAGGAAATTGTTACGAGGAACAGATGGTGCCAGCATATATATTATTGTGACTCTTAAAGATATTCAGTCGAGCGGGGAACTTGCCGAGGCAGCAGAAGGCGCACGCAGTCAGCTGTCAAAATTATTCGTATACGTTATGAAAAGTATAGCACATGGGACGTATCTTGTTCGTTCGGTGTTTTAACGAATACAGAATTATATTAGACTTAACATTTTTTTGTGAACAAGGGTTACAACGTGAAATGTTTCTTGAATATCTTATAGATCTTGACGACAGCAAGCTAAAAATGGATATGAGGAAAGGACATCAATCGACTAAATCATCACAACGCTTTTTGACTTTTCTATCTTTGATAATGGTTCTTATGTACGTAGGTCACACTAAAAGTTTTGCATTACTTAAAAAAATAACATGTTATAACCTAAATATTATGTTAGTTGCTTTTCAAAATACTCTTTGCATTTTAAACATTTTTTCATGCGATCGAACCATTTTTTAAAACCGGAGGGCCACAATCTGAAGGCATGTTAACTACGTGCTGATTGAACGCTATCACTGCCTCCTCAGAGTTGGTAAAAGTGAAGCCTCTAATCAAATCTTTGATTTTGGGGAGAATACAGAAATCACAGGGTGCTAGGTCGGGCCAATGTGCATAATGGGTAACGAGTTGTACTTTTTCAGAAACTAAAAATGACTTTGGTTTGTTGGCCGTTTGTGAAGAAGCGTTGTCACGATGTAGGAGATTGCGGCTTTTTAATCGTCTTTTGTCAACTTTTTGTATAACCCTGGGTAAACAAGCGGTAGAATACCACTCGGCGTTAACACTCTTTTGATCTTCAAGATGAATTGTACAGATGGAACCCGTGGCTGAGAAGAAAAACGTGATCATTTTTTTACCAAAATTTTTCGCCTTTCTCACTTTTGTTGGCCTGTTCTCATATTCAAACACCCATTCTAAAGATGGCTGGTTTTTTCTCGGGTTCAAAACAATAAATCCACATTTCGTCTCCTGTGATAAAATCATAAACAGCATTAGAATGTTCGTGGTCGTACTTCAGTAACATCTGTGAACACCATTCCACGCGAGCCCGCTTCTGCTCCGCTGTCAGTTCATGAGGGATCAAACGACAACAAAGTATCCGAACTTTTAATTCTTTGTGTAAGAATTTCTGAATTTGACTCATACCAATCCCCAATAGCCCTCGATTTGTCTCATAGGTAATCCGCGGGTTTTCTTCTATTAGCCGCTTAACAGTAGCCGCTTTATTTTCGTTGACGGCAGTTGAAGGCCGCCGTTCACGTAATTCGTCATGTAAAGAAACCCGACCTCCCTCAAATGCAGGAAACCATCACCTCACGGTACTCAATCAAGGTGCTTCTTTTCCAAAAGTATTTTTAAGTCAAGCTGCACAGTCTTGCGCGGAGAGAGAATTTTTAAAATCATAAAAAAATAGCTATAAAATCTTTTCGACTTAATTCTATTTTCATTGCGTACGTAGAACTTTGATGTGCGATAAAAAAAAACAAATGATTTCTCGCCAATTTTTTTAATTTTTATTATCAAGAAGGTTGCAACGTTTTAAAAAATATAACATTCGAAATTCAAATAGTTTCGATTAGTTAGAAGTGCAAAAATTTTAGTGTGCCCCATGTATATCTAAGCCGTAAAGAAGCATTTCTCTTCACCTGTGCTGGGAAAGATAAGTGCATGTAGTCCAGGATAGCATCACACCAGCATTCCTGTAATAAATACAACGTTGAAGCTGAAATTTATATAGGTTCTAATAGGTTCTCCTACTAGGTTTTATGAATACAAGAAACGTAAAAACATTAAAAGATGCCATTTAACAAATTAAAACAGTATCTTACCATTAGAATGATACGTTATTCTTGAGCAAAATAGGTCATATTCACGAAAGAAGTGCCTACAGGTGCCGATAAGAGTGAAGACACTGAAGTGCCAATGATCAAACGCACGGGCGTCCCCCAGACTATAGGGAAATCGCAACTGACCGTTACGCGCAAATTAAGGCGAAAGGTATAATAGACGCAATGAAAATTAAACTTAAATTATGACTCAAACGAAAAATTTAATCAAACAGATTTTTGTAAAATTCGAATACATCAACTTTCTTAAACATTTTCAATATTTTTTTACTCGTTACTCGTCAAGCAGGATCAACTTTCAGCTAACAACAGCCAACTCAACTTTCCAACTTTCTATTGTTATTTATTCGCTGAGAGCAAAAGCGTACATTTCTAGTAAAGAATAATATTTTTTTAATTATTATTCAATACCGATCAATTCTAGGAAGTTTGCTGATCTGGCCCATATCGGCTCCGGTAATCCATTGTTATAAACAAGTAACTTCCTTTTGCTGGATTTTATTCTCCACAAAAAATATAAGAAATAAAAAGTTTTCTTACTGTCAGCAACAACTCTCGTCGAAAAATACTTTTTTAACAGACCTGCAAAGAAGTTATTGTTTTAAGTTGTAGATTTAATACTTTAAAATTTAAAAATGTTACGGAATAATTACCTGAATACAAGAATATATGTATTTGTTTTTTAATGTAGGAATCTTACGCGGATGTGGTGGACAGAAAAAAAGAATCAGCTATACGCATAGCGTTCATGGATGAAGAAAGAACGGGAGGAGGAAAAGTTAACAGGGTGAGGAAAGAGATGATGATAAATAACGTTACGGCAGGCCGGTTAGAGAGACAAATAGTGAGCTTTGACTTGTGATTTGAATGATTTTAAGGAAGAAGCCAAGCGTATACAGTGGAGAGTAAGTTCCATAGAGATACAGATAGAGGAGAGAAGGATGTTTTGTAGAAGTTAAAAGAGTAGACAAGAGGGCGTAAGGATAGGTTTATAGTGGAACGAAGAAATCGATCGCTGTCGTGAGCCATGTAAAGGTATTCAAAGCGTTGCTAAAGGACACAGTAGAGAGCAGAAAGTATGTACATATATGAGTATTCCGGCGAAGGCGGATAGGGAGCCACTTGAGCTTCACACGAAATTCGGAAACGTGATCATATTTGCGGAGTCCAAATGAATCGGATGAATAAATTCTGGAGACGCTCAAGCTTGTTTAGTTGCTCCTCTGTAATATCAAGATAGCAAATATCAGCATAATCAAGGATGGAGAGGTGAAGAGTGTGAGCGAGCGTAACCTTAGTAGGAACAGGAGTGTTAGCGAGCGTAACCTTAGAAGGAATGGGAGTGTTAGCGAGCGTAACCTTAGTAGGAATGGGAATTTAAGGATAAAAATTTATCGAGATTTAAAGTCATTCCAAAAATAATTTCTAATTAAAAAGGTATTTTTGTACAAACTTTCAGCCACCTTTTATACTTTATTGAATGAAATTAAAGAAAAGCTGAATTTATATTGTAAATATCTTAGAGTGTGTATTTAAAACTATACATATATGTATGTATGTTTATCAGTAGTCTGATCACCATAGTACAAGCTGACGCTTAGTTTTGGGTCAGATGGCCGTGTGTAAGTAGTCCAAAGATATTTATTATATCATTTTATATTAATATTATATTATATTAAGGATATGTTAATTTCAAATTCAGATTGTATCGAAAATTTCAAAATAGTCACACTATTTTGCCTTTTTTCCTTTTCACTACGAAATATCAAAAAACTGAGAAACGTGTATTTCATTTATACAAATAAGGAACATTTTTTGCAAATTTCAAGCAAATCGGTTGATATTTAAAAACATCCCGTACAAATTTCTTCTCCCATCCTAAGTGAATTAGTTGTGATAAAAAGTATCCTAAATGTTAATCCGGAATATAAGTAATAACTCTGCCAAGTTTTATCGAAATCTGTGCGCGGGTTGTCACGTATTACGCCTTCAGGCAGACAGACAGAAGGACAGACAGACAATCATTCCAAAGAAAGATATATGATTGTGCTCATCTCGATATTAGAGTGCGCCTTTATTAAAATTTAAAAAAAATGACCAATGTACAGAAAAATGGCCTTGAATTATTATTATAGTATAGATGCAGATTTCTACAAAATCCCTACTTTAAAGATCCAACTCAACAAATACACAACTTATTAAAATGACAAAATTCTAATCCCAAGAACTTACGGAACCCCAACCCAGACCGGGCACACAAACTCGTCTCTGTCTGCATATTTCTAATTCAAATGCAATCCAGCCAGACGTTAACGATGCCAGAAACCAGCAGTTTTATACATTGTACTTATACACAAAAGGGATTATTTCCAGTCTGTTCGTGCCGTATAATGGAATGCAGCACCTCCCCTGACGAACAATGCATTAATTAACATGTGCAAATGATATTATGCAAATATGAATTTTGCGTGTTTTTAGACGGATCGAATGATAACATTGGTTTTGCAACAATACGATATAGGAATGAACGTGTACCAATATTGATATTTGCCTATTGTTTTCTAATGACACGTTATATTTGTATTAATTAGGGATTTCGCGGAAGCTGACGTAATCTTCAACCCAATAATGGTCCACAATAGAGGACGGGTCATTTGTGCTAATAGGGAGGCCTATTCCATGAAGCTGCTGCTGTGCTAATTGGTGGAGCGGCTGATTCAATTATTAAGTTCAATTTTGCGTAAGAGTTTATTTCATTTATTTTAGTTTTAGTAGTATTTTAATGGCTTCAACCCAACGATGACCTTGAAAATTGCAGTGGACCACGACAAATTCGGACTTAGTCGATCGCACACTCTATAGCTTTAGAAGAAGCTATGTCACGTGGGAACAGATCACCTTACACGTGCCTTGGCCGGCGGCGGCCTTTGGTACCATGCCAGTGCGCTGCGATCCTGGTAATGGTCGCCATGTATTGAGGAACGTAATAATAAGACAGGGAATCACACATTACTATAAACTAACTTTATTAAGTATTAAGATTACTTTTTATCATCGTTAATGCCTACAGTTAACCTCTCACTAAAGTATACATACTCCACCACCATGCTTCAGTGCAGATTGAAGGCGTTATTAATAGGTATAACAGGTCTATGATAATCGATAAACCGCAACTCATTACAATATGTAACTAATATGTTTCACATGTATGTAGTACGTTTAATTATTCTATCCACTCAATAGAAGTTTCGATTCTGTATGAAACAATTTTAAATAAAAATTTAATAATATGTAACAATATTATAGATAGCTATAGATATAATACGTGTCTTTATATTGATGTTGTATCGACAATGGCAACAATATACATAATTAAATAAGTCGCGTTAAATTGAATTGATTGTATTCAATTATCCCGGGAATCCTTTGTGGCGTTTCCAAGTATACGCGACCGTTTTAAATACATAATCAAATTCTCGACATTCCTTGCTAGACACTCTGATTGCGAACGAAGAAACAGTAGAAATAACTTCCTAAGGGTAAAGATTCAGGCCAGTGCGGATTAAAAAAACAACTCAGGCACGTGTCAATCTACGAGCAATATAAGGCTCTATGCTATCCTTAGTTGTAATATTATTATTATACATTTATTTTTAATCTGCTGTCCCTACCGAAAGGTATACCCCTCAAAGAAAAGTATAACTTTTACATTTTGAGATTTCGAAATCCACTTTTTGGAGAAATTAGAGATCTCACATACATTTCATTTATTAAATGAAACTGAACGCGTAGCTGCAACAAATACAAATTTAGTTATAACTATATAAATGAGCATTATAATTTACAATACAAACTAAATAAAATTTATCTGAAACAAATAAAGAAATTATATTAAACATAGAGTATTAAAATTAAAAGAATTAAAATATATATGTAAATGAAAAAACTGTAGGGGTTCTAAATACTAGGAAACTAAAAAGGCAAGTCAATCGCGTAATCACAGCTGCTCATTTCACGAGTCGCTTGCGGCCACAATTAGATTAAGACAATATTCCAGTCCCCAACATGTTCTACTAAATGTGACAATTACAGTCATAATTGCGACTCACAACTGTCCCAACACCGGGCTCGGGTCTCCTCTCGCACTGTGAGGGGTATAGGCCTTAATCCACCACGCTGGCCAAGTGTGGATTAGTTAATTTCTCACACCTTTAAGAACTTTATGAGGAACTTTCAGGAGCAGAAGTACTCACCGTGTTTTCCTGTATCGTAGCAAGTAATAATCAAATTCTGTTACGCACATAACTTTGAAAATTACAGGCCCGCGGAACCCAGGATCACCGGTTCGAAAGATCAACTTTCAAACCATTAGACTATTAATGCTTGTCAATTGACCATTACAAAACTTAATCAACAGATTTTAAAAATACAGAATTAATTCACTGCAGTTACGCAGTTTTGGCAATATTGACTTTATTGCGGTCCGATGGTAAAATAGAGTGTCGCGAGCCAACATAACTGACTTGATACATTAATTTAACAACATATATGTATGCATTATTGTAGTACCCAACACCCATAAATGAGTATAAAACTCATTTGATGACAAGCAGACATTTATAACACCAAAAGCTTCACCGATGTACTTTGGCAGCTCATTGAAGTATAAATAACATAATATACTATACATACTGCCAAAGGATAATGAACATTCAAAACTTTCCTGAAGCTGAATCTTCCAGACAAATTGTGACATCCTAGATACATAGGTACCTTTAGATAAATCGACACTAGTACGGCAAGTTCCGACAACATCCTGTAGTGTCGAAACTTGCTTCTCAAAGTTATGAGTATCTGATACAGCGGCTGATATAAAGATTAATACAAATTATTAACTATTATGACCCACTATATCTTAGACTAGTATCTAGATTAAAAATACTTTAGCAAAATAATAATATGTAAAATGCTAGTACACACTAGACGGTTATTTTCACATTTAAATAACATGACTGGTTGGATATTAATAATACCTAAAGATACTAGAAATATTTACGTGCCAAACAACCCATTATTTGCTTACTACTGAGCATAGGTATCTTTCCATAACTGAGTATGCTGCTACAATTCGAATTGATTGAGGGGATAGTGGTCACCCCAAGTGTCGAAAGCTTTCATGCCACTCCACATGCCTTAACGTTTGCTTGATAATGATACAATCGTAAATGCCGTCGAATTACGTTAACTCCAATTTTGTTAACCCTCCGAAACACGAAATGACTCAAGAATTTTTGCCACTAACGATCCTCCTTTCGCCTAAAGACCGTGCCACTGTCACGTTACTTGACAGATCACTTAGAATCGACACAAGCAGTAGGGCCTGAATGCTTCAATGTCCATGAAGCCAATGATACCTATTAAAAACGGGAAAGCCATGACAACTGTTTTCTCTTTCTTTCTTAATTACGTTATTTCAAAAACCTGAACATTACTCAAAAAATATTGCATAATTACTCTTATATTTTATTAGGAGAATTTATTCATCTTAACGTTTATTGAGGGGCCTCGTATAACTGAATATACAATTATAATCTGTAGTCGTGGGCGGCCGCCGCTTCGGATGCTAATCAAATCATTGTTTTTGTTCATACCGAGTTGGTTCCATTTGCCGACCAAACATCCTAAGCAAACTCTCTTAGAGAATACATATGCGTTCGAAAGATCGGTATTAACGATAGATACAATAAAGTCTAGACTAGACACAACACAACAATTATTTATATATAGCCGACAACATAATATTTTATGTCTGTGATTGATATGCGATATCTGATTATATTAATGTTTGATTAATTAAAGTTTTTTTTAAATAGTTTACATTAAATTTAAATTTGAACAGAAAGAAAAAATAATTCTATTATTGCATTACTCCGGTACGAATTACATTCAATTTACTTGTTAATTTTGTATGGTAAAGAAATCCACATCGAATTTGTTTTAGTATACATACATATCGACGAAGGAAATCAGTAAGAGGTCTTTAGAATAACGTTCTTAAACAGAAAACAGTAAAGGCGGAACTTTTATGAGTTACTCAAAAGAGTTACGCCCTAACTGTTTACCGTCATCTATATACATATATAGTCTTCGACACAGTTACTAAGTTGGCCGTTAAATCATTGACAACGAAAAAGATTTCTGTATACATTTGTAAATATCTAACTGCCTCCTACGTAAGTCCTAAACACACATTACCGGACTTTTTTTTGAAGTTCTATGAGAAAAGGATAAAAATAGATGAATCCATCAATGACACAACTGCTGAACGTAATATAGTGAAGTAATTTGTTTCAAAAAGATGCGAAATCTTTAACTAAAATATTTATTTATAAAGTGCTGGATCGATCAGTCCTTCTTAAGATTTAAATTATTTTTCGAAACGATATACAAACAACAACTAATTATCTTTATTGTACACATATTATACAATAAATTTTACATTTTAACATAACCGTACAATGGGCGGCCTTATCACTAAAAGACTCTTCCAGGCAACCACTGACTGGAAAAAATATTAGTATTCAAAACAGAATAGGGTAGGGTGTGTATATATTTATGAAAGAGAGAAAAGTTTTATTGTGTTGGAAAGATACATAGTATGTTAGCAGGCAGTGAAAGAACTAGAAACACCTAAAATCGTTGGGAGGAAGAAAATAAGGAAAGAAACGAATAATAAGAGGGTAAAATAAAACAGAAATAGTGCACAACATATAGCAGATAATACATAAATAAAAACATTAAAAGATTATAGCTTAGATAACAGGTTAAGTTATAGTAGTAATCCTTCACTTATAACTTAAATGTTTCAAGCGTCTGTGCGCGTCGTATAGTGACGGGAAGGGCGTTCCACAATCGCACGGCTTTTGCAGTAAAGGATTTACCGTAGAAAGAGGAGGAATAAATTGGTGTACAAATAGATATAGTGCCTTAATAAATAAAAAAAATATTAAGTGAAACGTAACATCATTTCGGTACAAGTAAAGTCAAGAATACTAAACGCTCTCGTATGGTTATAGAAAACATCAATTGAAACTCGCGCTTAACACAATACATACACTCGCAAATTCCTGTAAATGAATTTCATGAAATGGAAATGTACGAGTATTATATCAAACTATTTGCAATGAAACAAATACAACACAAACTTTCAACAAAAAAGCATTTAGATTTAGCACTTTTCCAATCATTGGGAACGAAAAAAGCAAACAAAGCGTTACTAAAAAAAATTGTTTAGGGCTCCAATGCTTCAAGAAATTAATACCCAATTTGTTGTATAATTTAACCTGGTCTAAGCGAAACCACCCCTTTCGGCAGATGAGCCGATTTCAAAAACAGTCAACATACCATCATACCATTAGTTTACCCAGGGTGTTACAAATAGTTCGCGAAAGCCGACCAAAAAGCCGCGTTCTCCTACACTATGACTTCTTCACACACGGCAAACAAAACAAAGTAATTTTTAGTTTCCGAACAAGTACAACTCGTTATCCATCCTGCACATAGCCCCAGCACCCTGTGATATCTGTATTTTCCCAAAATCAAACATTTGATGAGAGGTTTCACTTTTACCAACTCCAAAGAGGCGGTGAAAGCGTTCAATCAGCCCGTAGATAACATGCCTACAGATCTGTGGCCCTCCTGTTTTAAAAAAATGTTCGATCGCATGATCGCATGTTTAAAATGCAAAGGAAAGTACTTTGAAAAGCAATAGACATAATATTTAGGTTATAACATGTCGTTTTTTTTAAGTTATGCAAAATATTTTAGTGAGACCTACGTATGTAGCTAAATAAAATCTACCAGAAAAAACATTTAACTCACAATAGGAATCAACCACACCATTTGCTACATTATTGTCAGCAATATAGATTAAATAAATAAACGATCACTCAGTCGATCGGCACAAGATTCAGTAGCTAGAAGATTCAGCCAGGCAGGTCACGACAAATGAGACCTAATAAACACAACTAAAACATATACAGAATATACATATGTTGACAAGATCGCTGCAGACTGGATTACTGCATGTCATAAATATTTACTATAACCTATACGTCAACTGAAAAGACTTAACAGAGAAAAGTCACTTTACGGTAGCGTACTTCCAGCCCTTGAGGTCAGACAGAAAATCTGACAGAGGCACGAGGACGAAGCTCCACCTCAATGGTACAGAACTAACAGGACGCGCGAGGACAGAATAACAATTATTCATTACGGCTATTTACGCAGCTGATTTGATCGCTCATTCAACGCGCACTCCGTAGATGTGTTCATCTTGTTTCAGCGTCTGTTGTTTGATTGGTGTGATGCGAGTTCCTCTCGAAACTTATTTGAATGTAATAAAAACAATACCAAGCGCAATTAACACGACGCTTCTCATTCAACTTTATATTATCGCAGTAAATTGCGAGGTTTCCGTGTATATAGTCGAATCCACGTAATGACGCATAGCCCAGTGCTTGTTCCGATTGTAAGCCATCGAAAACATTAGGCAACAGCAAGCGCGGTCGGTAGGATGATGGGTAACCGCCGTAAAGTTACGTTGACGTATCACTTGATCGAAAACGCATAATACATATATCTTTGTAACCATTTTAAAAGAAATAAATGCTGTTATTGAACCTCAAATATTTGTCCGTTTAGTCCTAAAATAGGACTTCAAAATTCCTATTTATGCACATGTCGACGAAAGAAAACAGTAAGGTCCATAACTCTTTAGAAGAACACATGAGGTATACGCTCCTATATGGACAAACAATAACGGCGAAACTCTTACGATTGATTCTAACGAATTACGCCGTTTTTGTTTTTCTATATCGAGATATATTTAAAATATTAAACTATGGGCGTTCATGTTCACTTATATTGTAGCGACCCAGAAGGGCGAGAGCATGAGCTCTAAGCAATGAGCAGAAGCTTATTAAGCCACATTTAATATAAAAAAAATATATTGCAATAGCCGAACCCTTCCAAGTTATAAATCTGCGGGCAGGCAGTGATGGTAGCTGAGTTTAAAACCGTTATTTTTTCCTTGTTTAATTTTAAAGGGTTACATTGGCGATGCCTCAACGGTCATTGATATTTACGAGTCGCACAATCAGGTGGTCATTAAGTACCTATTGAGGGCTACGTACATTAAAGAAGATTGATATTTAAATAATATTATGAAGCTGCATATACATATATAAATCGCACTATTTACGTATTAATTGCTTTAAAACGCATTGCAAAAATTTTAATGACATCAATATTGATAAGCCATTTCGTATATTTTAATTAGCAGTTAATGAAATGATTTAATCGAGTTTGGATAATTGGATGGTTGTTTTATACTACTAATGTATGTTTAAGT
Organism: Asbolis capucinus; assembly: GCA_018249125.1. Taxonomy (NCBI): domain Eukaryota; kingdom Metazoa; phylum Arthropoda; class Insecta; order Lepidoptera; family Hesperiidae; genus Asbolis; species Asbolis capucinus. Next base: position 29,778 of record DWJZ01000001.1, read on the forward strand.
TAGCCAACTGAACCACCGTGCTATTTGACAATGTTTTTTTAACAAAAAATTAAACGCTGCACTGAGACTTGTTAAAAGTCAAAACCTCTCAGAGACCTTAAATCACTCTCTTTTTAGATTTTGTAATAAATAGTACTTTAAAAAATTTTAGTTTGGAAGCACCCTTGCTTCTTACGAAAAAAACGATGAAAGGAAGTTCAAAACAACAATCCTTACGTTGAAACAGACAAGCCGTACAACAAGCGTTACAAAGCAAATCTCTGAGATAAATCGAGAGTAATAAAGCCTAAGATTCAATATATTCACTGGGTACGTGGCGAAAATATTCCACCTGAAAATATGTTCGGGTGAAAATATCAATCATTTTGTTTCGCATCGGGGGAACTATTTACAGGATACGTGATCTCATAACGAACACGGCTCCCTGAAATGTAGAACCAACACCATGAAAATTTCCCTACGTCGCGCCGTCGGATTTTATTTATTAACATAAATGTTTTACGATAGTTGAGGATGTTGAGAAGACAAATATGCCGTGCCCAACATACGATTTATCGTGAATTTTTATGATATTACTTAAGCCAACATCGTCGAAACATGTACACAAGCGTATAAAATAATTAAGGCGATAATTTTCATGAACTACAGGACATACAAAGAAATTATAAAATTACCAATCTTAAAACATTATTATTATTATTCTTAATTGAGACTAACACAAAAAAAATGGTACATAAAGCGGACTTCATGTTAAAAAGCATCAATCAACATTATAATTTTATATCACCCGGACTCCAGAAAGGGACAGGTAGGAAGGGAAATGTAATTTAAATGGGTAATCGACATTGTTGGGTCGCACATGAGCTCCCTACGGTCTTCGCAGAGCTCCTCACGAATCCTAAGAGCCTGGTACAATAGATTTGTACGATGTCGAGGGAACCAACTTCGGCAATAAGGTTAATCTCATTTAAACTTACACCAGCTACTTGTGAGATTATTTCGTAACAAATTGCTTATATAAATGGGACTGTTACAAGCTGCCCTGCAAATTAAAATGCCGAGTAGTCAGGAAATAATATCGCGTGCGGTCCATAAGCGTAAAATTAAAATGTTTATGATAAGATGCAGAGCTCGTTAAATATGAAATGTTACCGTCATAAAATGTTACGATTACAATAGCCTACATCTTGCGCTTCTTTCTGAACTTAATAATATTAGCAGAACCCTGTATAACTTGTATGGTAGGCCTCACAACATATAAAATGATATGGCTTAAATGAATGTATTATTGAAGTAAGATTTGAGAAAAGGGCAGTTACGGGGCAGTTGATTTTATTATTGTATTTTTTATACAAAATAATAACACGATATGCGCACATTTTAAGTCGAACTACTCAACGTTTGGATAATGAAATTCATATTCCATTCACTTATGTATGTTGATACGGATTAACATAAGGTATAGATAATCGTTGCTTTTGTGCTGTAATCTTTAAATAAGCACACAAGAGATTGTGGATATGCCACTCATTACTTACACGCAACAATAAACGAAAAGAAAATAAGCACACTATGATTAAATTATTAAATACTAATATCAATAACATTTAACATCAAGAAACAAATTATGACTATTTTCCTCCATCACAAATTTCGGGCTTACTACAATTGACTCTTGAAATATTTAAAAAGAATAATTAATTAAATACAATGGCAATTGTTTTCGCAAGAAAAAGATGCCGATCTTAATTTAACAAAGACTGCGTGTAAAAGTTGTAAATATTAAACATACAATGTATGTATATACAATTAGTTAAGAATTTAGATATAGGCAACCATCTAGTAGTTAACTACTTCAATTCGTATAAGGAAGCTTTAATGCATTGATTAAAGTTTCATTTTTGTTTGAGACCAAAAACCTTATAGCTACACGTGTCTCATCCTTTAAGTGTCACTTCCTATTGTTTATCAACGCCACAGCAGTTCAACGTGACCACGCACTAGGGTAATATATACCATGAGTTGTCGAAATTTAGTACAATAAATATTATATTTTGTCCTATGCCACTATCGCTAACATATGTATGTAAGTGGAATCAAAAAAGTGGTTAAAATAATTTATAAACATATATAACATGGCGAGCGGAATGAAGTGCTATAGTTAAATGGGTTCAAGCAGTGCAATTTATTACCTACGGTGTATCCATTCTGATATGTTTTGTTTTCATGACGTGTGCCACACTCCATGCGATGAGTGCTGATGAGTGTCTGTCCAACATCAAATGTAATATTGATTTGATTGGTGTGCACAGCGGGACTTAGTCGCAAGAGGACGGATCCGGCGCCGGAATCAAATTTGGGTTCCAGAGTCACACAAATTGATTTACACCCTTTCCGATATGAGATTACGAGGATATCGCGCGCTCACAACAAGCACGTGATGACCCGCACCGTAACGAAAGCTAATTACATTTTATCAATTTTCAACGTTATTGAGCGAACTCCGCATACATTAGTACTCCTTCACAGGCATCACACATTAACAGTTTATCAGTCACTTGTCATGGAGCGGAACGGAACTACAGTCCACACCATTGGGGTGTCTGGGTTTACATTGTCATTCGGCAAAATCATATATATATTTCAGAATAAGTGTCGTGGATCAAGGAATATTAAATGCAGATAACAAGCCTGCAGATATCTACCGACTCACGTTGCGGTAGCTGTGCAAAAAACGCTCGAGTTGGCGCACGCCCAGGACAATAAAGCAGTAGTAAAGTGAGCCAAAGATTATAATGTGAAACTAATTACAAAATATAACCGCAGAGAATGCTGCTATGTGATATGTAGATATTTTTTTTATATTGGAAACTCTTATCTGACTTAGCCACTCGTTGACGCCAAATTAGTTAAGAATACGTTAAGTGCTCAAATAAGTTGAATATTTAGATAAAGCAGACAAGTGTTAATTTGGGTGTCATAAATACGATTCTGGATGTTATTAATAAATAACTAATATCGCAACGCAAATAATAAAACGTTAAAACAAGCTTTTATTTAACTTACAACTACTAGGTGAACATAATGCAATAGGAGATCAATCCTAACATTGGCTGCGACCGCTTATTTCCCAGAACACCGGGCTGGAACGTTTGTCATTGGGGGTCGCGCTGAGGATTCAAACAATGCCAATACGCTTTGTTCCCCAAATCAACTATTCTGCGGTCCCCACCCACGGCATTGATTCTTGGGAAGGAATAGAATTAACTCAAATGAAATATAAAGTATATTCTAGTGCCAACTTTTAATATAGTACATAATTGATTTTATTTATATCGAATAGGCACTGTACCACAAATATAATTAATGCTAATCTCAATCACCTCTGTAGAGAATATAATGAACATAAAATTGGATAAAATGTTAATATTTACTTATTTTTGTCAACTATTTAAATTAAAGCTCCTGGTGATCAAATTGTGTGGAACACGGAATTCCGGAATGCATTCCATTAAGCCTATAATTATTTTGTAATACAGATTTACGGTCATTCTGAACACAGGAAAGATCCATTGCAATTGTTTTTTTACTCTTTCCAATTTCATAATTCTAGCCGACAAATATAAAGCGACAGAAATTGTCATAATGTAACCGTAGCTCAAGTAATCTTGTTCCCTTATCCTGACTGACTAACCAAGGTGATATACAGATGACAATCGGAAATAGAAATTAATATTAATGGTGCATAACGAATTGCTTCTTAAATGTATTTTAGAAGATTTTACTGTAGTCTATGTACGTTGCCTGTTATACTTTTTGTACTTTATTTGAAAATGTGATATAATGTCAGCGATGGACAGGCTGTAATTTTTACTTAATATTATTTATTTTGTTATACAACATTCGCTTTAGCAGAACCGAAAGTACTTTCAAGAGAAAATCATAAACATGTAACCTAACATGTGCGGTCACTTTCATTAGCCCGTTGAATGTCTAACATAATGACGTAGACCCACTCAGACTGATATAATCCCACAACAACGTACGGAAACTGAGTACTTACTCGAGTTATTTGCCCTATATTACACTAGTATCGTATGCCTCTTGGTGTTTTCCAGTACGAGTTATGAATATGAAACAGTTTTCTCACTGCGTAAGAAAAAACATCATAGACTATCGTATTTCGCCGGGAGCTCAGGAAAAACGGAGAAAAGAATACAAATGAGGTAGAAACAGCCCTCTGTTTAATAAAGGCGACCCATCGCCCCGACGACAACCGGGAATTTGAAAAATTGCTTGGTTGCAGACAAATGTCTGCTTGCCTGGTACGGTATTTGTCTTGATAATGTACATCACCTTTACGGGAAAACTGATGATTATTAAGGTCATCTGTCAACTAAGGATCAGTGGATTCAATTTAGAACGTTACGACAAAATTCAATTTTATTTATTTCAGAGTCCTCACATTTCGTACGTCATAGCATCTCTAACGTCATATTTGTTTTTGTTTGTCCATCTGTTAAGCTCGATATCCGACCTGTACAAAATTTAATAAAATATAGTTCTACTCATCTTAACATTTTGTGACCCGAAGTCGAGTATGAATTACATATATTATGTAAAGCACGAAAACTGGCCAAGCACGTGTCGAGACACGCACAATGTAATGATCTCTGCCTAGCAGTACGGACGGATCGATGAACAGTCACGATGAAACTATAAGACATTCCACATTTTCGACGGAACGCTAAAGACCAAAAATCTTGAATAGGTAAAGGAAAATAAATATCATTAATAATTTAAAATACATACTTTGGAAGATATTATGGAAAACGTACACACAAAAAGAGAAAGATGCACATGTACGCAAAAGAGACAAGCACATATATGTATGTATGTAATGTTAATTTGTTTTTTACACGTTCTTATTATAACTTATTATACAAATTGTCAAAGGCCCTTTCTAACCTAATGAAAACATTTTATACAACAGTTCAATTACTACCCTAAGGCCTAGATCAAATATATCATTTGTCAAGTTTATTAACTGGAAAATTTTATTTATGGCTTCACTTATTAAGATAGTAATCCTCATTTATCAAAGCCTACAAACATTATTCCTGGAGGAACCGCGAACACCAGATAAATTTGAACAATGTCCAATTTTCACTGGAATTACGCCAATAAATTGTACGAGCATTGGAAATGGCCGGACGAATTGGAAATTACGAGTATAATATTCATTATACCCAGTGCTATTATTGATGCTATCATGTCGATATTACGTTATTTAAATAGTAATCGATGTTTAATACAATTCTTTCTCGATATGGTAATTGTTATTCATAACTACACGGCATCAGGCTCTGTTGTACGCATGTCGTCTCGCTTTGAATACAAATTATAGAAAATTTAATGTAAACTTTCATCGAAGAATACTTTTTATCTCATCAAAATATAAACGATTTAATTGATGAGTCCGACTATTGAAGAGAGAGGGTAAGAATTTTTAAGATAGAAATGGGATCGCATTTGCCAATTTGTTATCATATTTCTCATAGCGAATTAGCCTTTGAGCTTTTAGCATAACAATAAATTTCTATAAAAACTGAAATTTCATCTAAAGTATAATTATAAGAAAATATCTCTAACGGCAGTTAATTAGCTCGACATTAAGGAACATTCTGAAAATACGACAAAGGAAATCGCCGACATTGTGCTCCTGTCAAATAAAAGGCAACCGATTTTTGTGAAGTTTGAAAAGACCAGCTTTTTATTGTAACCTACCTTTTATAAGTATAATGGCACTTCATATTAGAAAACGGTTTTTTTTGTTTGAAATAGTAGATTGTGTCTATGTTTGACAGAGCGTACTGGTGAATACCATGATTGAATTTAAAAGAAAAGATATTTATTTATGTGCTAGTTGTTCGAAAAGCACTTTGCTATATTATTATTCTGAAATGAAATGAAGTATTTATTTCGGTTTAGGAACCAATAGCTTACTTAACGAAAGTCAAAAATTAACAAGAAAAACAATTAATAATTATAATAAAAAAAAACATTTAAGAAAATATATTAAAAGAGAAATATTTGAGAACAATGCCTATCCATCATCGGCTTTATAATAAGCTAAGACTATGAACGCTAATATAAGGCTGGAAAAAAAAAGCCGTACGAAAAAACCTCCCGGTACTCTTTTTTAAAAAAAGGAATTAATTCTATTATACACATTTTCACTAGCCTGATCGGAATTGGGAGCAGAGCGGATGATCATTTCCAGGATGCATGGATTTCATTTAGGTACTCTACTATACTGTAATATCCCTTTCCTATGAGTTGAGATTCAACACGTCCCTTGAATAGATTCACAGGCAAATCTCGCATTACTCTCGGGATTTTGTAAAAGAATCGTACACCGAGTCCTTCCAAAGATTGCTGGACTTTCGAAAGCCGGTACAAAGATGTAACTAGTAGATCCATTCTTCTTGTTGTCCTACTGCTAACATCGCTGTTCGGTTTAAATGAACCTATATTATTTCGTAAAAACAACATTTCTATACATACATATATGTATACTGGGAAGCAGCAGTAAGAATATCTATTTCTTCGAATTTGTGTCGCAATGAGTCCCGTGACCCTAAGTTACAAATAGATCTGACCGCTCTCTTCTGAAGTACGAATATTAATTTGATTTATGTTAACGCCTTAACCCCACAATAATATGCCATATGACATTCTATTAATTGTCATACGCGTTTTGTTTATGGACATAAGTACGAGTATTTGTTCAATGTACTAATGGCATGTAACACTTATGTTTAATCAAGAAAAAGGAAATTGTAGCGAGAAAGCTTTTTTAGGTATTGTACGATTGACGTACATAATGTTATAATATGATTGCCAGGGATATAGTAAATTAGACAATAATTTCTTGGATTTTCTATCAGTTACTTCAAATATAAGCTCCCTTCTAACATCGCTCCAACCAGTACATTTTATTTAATGATACTCGTAGTGTTTAAACGGGGTACAGACTTCCTCAACATATCAAACACGTTGTGGAAGCTGTTAAACATCGAACGAGTGTATATCGAACCTGTCGAACACACTGGTCGTCGATTTTCAAAATTATTTCATCATTATAAACTACATTATCCCTGAATCACATAATACACTCAGACATGAAGGCTCCTGTCACAATTAAAAAATAAATGTCCATTTATGCGAAGCCGGGACGGACCGGTGGCAAAATTATAATTTTATGGGTTTAACAAATTAAACAAGAAGTAATTTAAAAATAAAGTTCAAAGTTTCTTATTGAAACGATACCCTTAAACAATCATAATACTTTACCGTCACCCCTTGGTGGAAATTCGGTAGCGTCATTTGAAGGCATAACTCACTTTGTAATCTCCTAAGATTATTTGTCTGGATCTTGTCTGACAGGTAATTACGTCATATTGCAGACGATAAGAATCGGTTGAAATCAGGCCTAGACGGCGAGGCCATCGGGTTCTAACTGTGACTTTAGTATAATAAATAATTCTATGTATCTATCATACTTGACTGAGTATTATAATTTTAGAAAATATCGAAATGTGAAATAAAAAATAATACTACGCCTTATTCATTGGGAACATATATTGATTTTGAAATATAGAAAGTAGAAAAAATTCGAATTTTGAGTTTTGACTAAACTCTTAATCCGGACCTGAGATAGTTGTATGCTCGTGTATAACATAAAATTAGTTTTTATATACGGAATTTCATGACAGCTATTTTTCATTTGGTTTGTGCCTATTTTTTATTTGTTACCTTCATTTCCACATTATTAGTATAAGATTAGAGTTTAATATAAACACGCGTGAATAAAATTCGCAAAATATACTACGTAGAAAATAAATTACCGTTTCAAAATGTATGATTCTGCTTCGTTATTTTCATTGGAATTTCGCCAAAAGTTGTTACTTCCATTTGCCTCGCAGCAAATGTAAACATATTTGTTAGTTTCGGCGGATCGTATTGCAAAAATTGTCTAACTTAGGTAAATATGTGAAAAATTCCCACACTATTAAATCAACACTGATAACTATGAATTTAAAAAACGAGATGATGTCTCTAGTGGGAAGCATAGAACATAACCATGCTTAGATTTTTGAATATTTAAGAAATACCTGAGTACTAATATTGTATGCCTGCTACGGGCGACATACATTGCGAACGTAATTCATATTTCAACACAAATGTAAACCTAATGTCGACAAGAAATATATTTGACTTTTTGTTTTCTCACAAGTGGATTCATGTATTTTACATTGCTTTTATTTCGAAATTTTAAGATTGATCAAAATAATATTATTTCATATGCTATTCAATGTTTTTCCATACACTACATTTTTACCATTTTGAAACGTTTTCGCTTTAGCAATACCTACAAAAGCTTCAAACGACACACCATGTCGTGACATGCTTTGATCCGTTTCTAAACAACTACCGTCTCGATTTGCTAATGTTCCCTTGTTAAGAGCGAATATAGGCGAATAAAAAAATGGCCAAGATTCGATAATTGTTTTCGGCGATACGTACTTATAAACATAAATATGCCTAAAGGCAGTTTTGTGAAAATTATGCATTTCTAATAATATCACACATAGTATGTATCAAATTGATAACCAACTTTTTGAAGTCGGTTAAAATATACATACATTATCAGGGATGAAACAAAAACAAGATAAGATAGACTAAAGAGTGCCTTAATGCGTTAACGGTATTGCCGTTAATTAAATACACTTGAATTTTTTTAATACTACCACTATAGCAACAAATATTCAAAAAAGATAAAAATTTATGGGATCCTGATAAAAGAAATCGTTTTTACGAATAACCACTTGCCTCTTGAAGAAAAAAATCAAGCGCTCCCCATTTACAACACGTTGTTGTGCAATAAATTATTTACCCGTGTCCGGCATTATTTACCTTGTTATGCTTTACTTACTTAAAATTTTACTCTAATCATTAATTAATCTTTACCCAAGTTCAAAAAACACTAGGAAAACGGAATAAAATCAGAAATTTTACTGACCTTATCGATCCTAGCACAACTGGCGCTTAGGGTACGAGACTTAACTCGATATACGTACCAGGAGCGATGAAACGACGAAGATGTGGCAATTCAATCATGGGGCCATTACGGCACACTTTGAAGCCACACCCTCGAGGGGCATTGTGTACAGTCGTAGGGTCCGTGATATTTGCGAAATTCACAACAACGTATCTACGCTCTTATGATGTCCTGGTGCATTTATTGCAGAAATATTATCGTTGTGAGCCGCTTATTGTGTTCGTGTGTTTTCTCCGTCTTTGTAACTTACCTGTAACAACAACCAAATACAAAATATTATTATGACAGGTGTAGGTCGAACAAGGTATTCATTTCAAAAAAGTAATCTTGGGGAAAAAATCTACTACAAACAATAAATAACTTTTAGGTATAACTTAATTAAATCTTGTGACTAAAAACTTGTTGACTAATATTTTTAGAAAACACAACCGCTTCAAAAATCAAAATCACTTGAAGTAAGATTATTTTGTGGTTACGAATCATTCATATACTCGTACACGTCCAAAAAATGAACCATTATTATTCAGCCGTAGAACCGCAAGGCGACGTGACATCAGCACGTGCCATTTCAGTTAAGCCAGGGCCACAGCATCACAATGCATACCGCAATGCAGGCATTATCTGCACATCGTCCAAAAATCCTATCGAAGTGGGAGTGTAAAGAAAATTGTTGAAATGAGCTCCTTAATCGATCGTGGGACCAAAAATAAGACTATTCAAGGTAGTCTTTTGGTACATTTGCATTGTTTATTTCATCCAAAACTTCTTTTGTTTGAAATAAACACATGGGCTACGAAGGTAAACAAAAGAATTAAAAAATACCGAGAACGATGTAGTTCAAAGAGGACTGGGCGCAAAAAAATGAATTTAAAACGACATTTACAAGAAAGAAATTATGAGGGGGATATATTAACACAGTTTTTGTACAAAAGTACCAGGGCATCATGAATATAAGGGGCGCTTTTCACGCTCCGATGGACACGTATCGAGGCATGTTTTTATTACGGGCAGTTTTTGCGTCGGTCCCGTTGCCCTGATTACGTAGATTAATAAACGTCTAAAGGGGCCCTTTATTTTACATTTACAATCTTCAAATTAATAAGTATCCACTAACTTTATGGATATAACCCGACCATCAATTTTTTATTGAGTCGGTATACATTTTTGATAGCTTTTTCAATATGCCCTTACTGCTTAACGTCTTTAGGTACACTGAATACTTGGGAACTTGGTGAAAAACTTCAACATTCATTTGTGCAGTAGATAATTTGTTACTGATGCTTCTGCCTTCTTGTTTCACAGATTATACTGGGAAATTTAATGTTATTTAAATATAAATGCATTATTTATATAACATGCCTCGGCCGAACGCTACGCTCGATCTAAAATCAAGCCGAGAGAACTGTCAACTACAACCGTTTCCATCCTGTTTCCAATTACCTCGAGCCGGCCCTTTGCGTCTAAACTCATCTAACTTGTTCCTCGTTGACGCGCCACGGCATCACCCGCAACTCCAGAGTATTTCCTAAAAATATTCTCAGATATCCACGTGATCCCTGCGTACCCTCCGAGTTCGGTAGCACTGTCAAATACAATTTGAAGTTTCTACACAGATCGATAATGACCCGGGCATATAAAACTTCTATTAGTGTTTCATATAATCGATAAAAAAATTATCGATATTGATAATCACGTTTAGAAACAACAACGTACAGTAAAATTTACGGAATCTGTATTAATTTCGACTGCGGCAGATCTCTTTGCCAAGTTCGGACAATTTTTCGCCGCGAAAAAGGTATTCCGTTTCGGTCTAGCGAATACGCTGCAAACGAAATAATCGATTCAAAATAACGTAGAAACCAGAATCAGAGCCGATACACTATGTGACTCGTTAATGTAGGAATTTAATATCGCGGCAATCAGCGTAGGACGTGACCGGCTCCATGTTGTCAGCTGGCCGCCCTGCTGTAATGAAAGTTACAATATCGTTGAAAATACTTACTAAATTTATAGTTAATAGTATATTTTCTTAGTTAAATGGCAAATGAACTATTGGATGGAACATTTAGAGGAGCTATAACCTCATGTTCAGAGGACACAGATACAAGCCCCACAAATATGTATGTTACAGTTAAGAAACCCACGAAGAAGTTTTATTACACTCAAGGGTGGTATTTTATAACAATTTATATTATTTTATTATTGTATTTTAAATTATTACGCATCAAATATTAATCATCCCCACAACAAGCCCAAAAACTGCGTAAGCCGCCTTCTCGAAAATGTTGCATCCATACAAAGTCTTAAGATTTATAACAAGTTCCTGCTGTTGTTTACTGTAAAAAAGAATTGAAGTGTATATAAATAAATAAAATAAAGGATTTTTGTTCAGCTTAACCTGATGGCAACGTAACTCGTTAAAACTGAGTATCGACTCCAATATCGAGTGAGAAGTGGCTACACAACATAGGAGCAAGTTGTTTTATTTGCGACCCGTCGCTCTCGTCCACGAAAAATAATTTCCTAGGTGACATCTGTGCGGAACTCCGTCGATAGGATGATGTATTTGCGAACGACGTGACCAGCTACGACACAACTTAAACAAAGACGTGCGTAAGAAAAATAACTGAACCGTATTGATAAAGTTCATGAATTTTAGCCATAAAAATTAGCTCGTCCAGTCGTTCGTAGTTTCTACCGCAATAGATTTTTCCAAATACTCATCTGCCACGAGACCCATGGATTTAAGGCTGGATGAAGCCAAATATCAAGCAGATGTTTAAAGAATATTACGTACTACACAATGACATAAAAAAAAATGTTATTTCAAATAGAGTCAAGATACCTCACCAAACAAGCATAATTTTGAATGAAGTAGCGAAAAATACACTTCAAGTCAATAAAATACATGAATCGGAAACCGAACGTAATCTTCCAGTATTGAGAGCACTACACTTGTTTAAATTGGCAGCATTTCAACCGAAGCGTCTACAAATCTTGCTTTATTTGCGCTTTCAGTGACCACATCCGCGAGATTCGAACCAGTATTCGTTGGAATATCCGCCTGTATTTCGTGTACAGGGTGACGGATTTGCGGTGAGTGCCGATGCAGCGTACGATATATCGCAAGTCTTCCGGAGCTCTGTTTGAACACTGTCAAAGCCGCCGTACACCACCACCATTAATCTGACCAGAACAATTGCTTTTGAAGCAGAGAATGAAGTCTTTGGTAATGAATGTTATCAGAGCTGGGTTACACGTTGTCGGATTTGCATTTAATGGAGATTTATTTATATTACAGACATTATGCTCCCCACATAAAGCCATGTTGTTAACGTTAACATAAAACGAGTTCTATCTAAAGGATTACAATGTTACATAGAAAAGCCGTAATGTTTAAGCCGATTATTAACACTTACAGCTACTGAGTTTGTATAAACTAATGCTCTACTTTAAGTACTTAGAGCTTTTGAGTATAAAGAAATTATTTACTGAAAATTCTTAATAAATAAAAAAATGCCTATATCAATATGCGTATTTATAAGGTAAATTCTAGATTTTTTTGCACACTATTTAATGATATGTTTATCTATTAGTACTTGCTAAGTAAACATTACACATTGCATCTTATCCAAATAGTTTAGAGGGAGAGATTTTGTAGATGCGTAGTATAGTAAAATTCAGATAAAGACGATATTGTAAGATTTCATAAAAAATATTTGTACACCGTCTGGTTTAGCAAACGTAGCACTACAAAATATAAAGCATTATGCGAACACATTTTGACAAATGAACTATCTACCGAACTCGCTGTGGTATCAAAATTAAAAAAAAAAACACAAATATATTTGTTATAGTCATTATACTTTCAATTCAGTCTCTGTAAGGATTTCGAAGAGTGTACAAAAAGATTTCCTCGACAAATTAACCAATAAGTACTCGTATGTAAGCTCTATCAACCCACAAGCATCACTAAGCTGTAGACGAAAACCAAACAGTTTAAAAACTCTTCCCGTTCTCAAGTTATTTCAATTTGTCGAGGCGCAGCAATGACGGCGTATTTCCTCAGCCGTCTTCCAAAAAAGACTCGTTTTGAATTATCACATTTTTCACAAGGAAATAAGGGGAGCGCAGTTACGCTCAACACTTTGTTTGTTCTCCATTAACAAGTTGCTGTTATTATTTTATAATCAAAAACAAAGATATTAGGGGAAGTAATTAAATGGAAAATCGTTAAGTTGATTTTATTTGTTAATAAGATCCATCAGTTTTAATGTATAAAAATACCTTAACAACGAAAAGATATTTAAAAGTTGGCTATACATTTTTTGTTACAATCACAGACAATGTTGACTATTACAGCATTGGTCGTACGAATATGTACGAGTATAGTATATGTATATTATGTCCTAAACCACCCCCACTTTTTGTCGTCCTGCTGAACATCCGACGTGGCTCCCATAGCCACATCACAGGAAATAACTTAAGAATTCTCATAACTTGTACGTCGCAAGAATACGCCCTAACTTATTAAAGAACCAGAAAACAGCTCAAATCTACCCTCCGAATTGCGGAAACACTGATATTTTTCTTGCTACTGTCACTCGTCAATATTCCCCTACCCACCATAACTTAATTACCTCATTTACCATTCCATTCACCTATAGTACCTACTAATAACTACAAATTCAATCAATCAATTTTATAGTTTCCTGGTACATAATTGAACCTGCACTCCTGAAAGTTCCAGTAAAGTTCTCAAAAGTATTGAAGGTTTAACAATCAGCACTTGACAGCGTTTTTAACTTCTCATGTTGTGTAGAACCTTGCTTGATAGAAGGCCTAAATTTTAAGATATTTAATAAATACACGAAACACTGGAAAATTACTGCCATTTGAAACATTTCAATACCACGAATAGATTTGTTGATGCCTTAGGATCGTCAAGTATTCAATCTGGCAGCATGTCAATACGTCTACTAGTATTAATCTTGGTTTTCCGTATCATGTATTCTAAATCTTCAATTTAACAATATAATATGTGTAACATATATAAATATTAATTTTATTTCAAAGGGATTACTTAAATATAGACGTTTTTACAAATCAGTTTTCATCACTCATTGCCACATTTGGGATTAGTTTTCTGATAAAAATTTAAAGTGTTTTTCTATGGGGAATATACTCGTATAATATATAAGAATAATGTTAAAAAACAGTGGGTGACACAATTTAAATAAGTTACATTCAGTTTGGGATAAAATGTTACATGTTGTATATACATATTACTTAAGTAAGAAATTTCCCTCAAAGCTACGCTATCGGCATTCTAGTGATAAAGTTTGATGCAGATTGACGAAGGCAAAGATTAATTGGGCCACTCAATTGTCAGAAATTTTAAACAGGCTTCCGGTGAAGTTCAGTAGCTACTCTGTTGTCTAGTGATCACTGATAATCACGAAAGACGTGAACTTTTCCTATATCTATTGTCTTATAATGAGTTGTCTCTTGTATTTCCAAAGTGTTATATCCAAAAAAACATATGTACTTTTATGAACTTTTATACCTGTCATTATTATTTTTGTTGTTTTTTTCAAAATATAATAAAACTCTTCTATAAAGTTTAATTATTGACATATTATAATCGTCTAAAAAAGTTTTATACTTAGTGTCAAGAGAACGATGGAAATATCAACTTTCAGGACATATTCACGAACTGGAAAATTACAATTTTAGTAACGGATTATGAGATAGTGCGTTTGACAGGCCGGTTGGTGTAGTGGTTAGTGAACCTGGCTACTAAATCAGTGGTCGTGGATTCGATTCCCACCCGAATTTTTCTGTGATGTGATTCTCAAACTTTTCTGTGATGAGCAGGAATGTTTGTTCTGTGTGTATCTGGGTGTAAAATAGAAATATCTATTTAAGTATGCATGTATTTAAAAGTATATACTCGTATGTATGTTTATCAGTTGTCTGTTCACCATAGTACAAGCTAAAGCTTAGTTTGGGTTCAGATGGCCCTACGTGAGTTGTCCACAGATATACATATATTATTATTTATTTATTTACTATAGTATGTATGTAACAAATATTGGTATCTTTTTTATAAGAGAAGAAAAATATAAAAAGGAACTCAAAGTTTTTTTATTTGAATTTCTGTACAATGACCGATTAGGAACTGTTATCGTAAAGCAGCACAATTTTAAGAAACCCAAATTACGAATAATAGGAGAAACTGGGTAAGGATAAGCGAAACTGAGATGGGTTAGTAGTAAGTGAGTAGAACAATCTAGCAGAAATCGTCAATACCATGCTTCATGATATTTGTTTTATCTAACAAAGACTTGTATTATAAATCATTACGTTTGTATTATGTTATTCCATACAATTGTATTATTTTCATTCATCAATTCAATATTATCGTTTCTACCAACTACAATCAACTACAATAATAGGCAAAATAAAGAAACAAAACGAAACACTCTTGTGTATCATTCTTTTCTTTCACAATAATGTTCTAGCGTAAACAATCCGGAGAAAGGAATCGAATTTGCATTCATTATCATCGGAGATAGGAACATTTATAGATACGGAACAAAAAGCAAAAGATCTACACATCTAGCGTAAATGAGTACAGATAACGGTTGGCAAGGAATCCATTATCGGATTATCGAGAAATGAGATAGATACCCAGTACAGGTCAGTTCAAAACAGTATAAATTACTTTTCACAAGATCGGGCGTGTTATTTATATGCAGTGTGGGTAATTTATCGTTAAAATAGATTAAAACTTACGCGTTTAAGTCCGTTTATTCTTTGTACGCTTCTTCAAATTGTACACTATCTATTATTTATGGATGCCTAGTATGATGCAGATGGGCAGAAATGATGACATGAAATTTCGTCACTAAGTTTATTATAATCTTTATGAATACAGCAAGTTGAAAATATGCTTCAAGATATGTCTTATGACACAGCTATATAGTTGGAGGAGAAACTCAGTTATGCTAAATAGTTTATCATTGAGTTTAGACTTATTTGAATTGTCTTTAAAGTGTATGGAAATGGCATTCATTGCGGAAATACAAACGCCATATTTTCCGTAACCATACATAATTAACATATATTTTTGGACTAGTTTTTGAAGTGAACGATAACAGATGAGACATTTTTTGGGCCCTGTAGTCATATCATTTGGTTAACATTTTTAGTAGTTTAAGAGTCCATACTAATAACAAACACGGAAATCATAAGCCATGAGCAGTATTCAATTTGACAACTTTTTAATACTTCATCAATCACTTGGTGCCTGGCACATGTTCCCGGTGTGTTTCAATATGTTATACGTCATTTATTCAGTGTTTATGTCGTCAATAGTAAGAATATTAGGCTAAAGATTTAAATTAAAATTATGAATAAAGGCAATAATGTTTTTTTGTGCAATTATAATTTACAAATAAATAATCTGTTAACTAGTTACGTTTTATATTTGTCTCTATTTGTCATTTATGGAATTGGCAATACACACACACATCATACATAAGAATCTGATCTGTGAATGAATAAATAGATATTGAATGGAAATGATTCATGTTTTGAATTGATGTGTGGTTAAATTGTAAGGTCAAATTAAAACCTTTCATAATTTTTCATAAAGAATATTGGGATATATGTACAACATACTACCTACCTACTATAAAATAATACCTACAATACCTTAAGTACATAACATTTTATTACAGTTTTGTAACTCCTGAGCAGCTTATATGACTTACTCCCAAAATCACAAGCTAAAAACCTAACGAAGCAATTACTGGCGACAAACTGCCGCCATTTCCCCGATGTAACAAAAGGAACGGTGACTTCATTAGCATCCACCGCGCGGGCGGACCGCCCGTCGGTCAACAAGCAACTTTTTGCTTTAGCTTACGGACACTACTAGAAACAACTATTCGTTATTAGTGCTTTGCTGTGCCCTGGATTTACTAATTAAACTTCCATATTAACAGCAAAGCGGACAACCAAATAGAGCCAGTTCTTCTTTCTTGACTAATAACGAGATTCTTCGCCATATATGTATAATGCTGTTGGTTTTTGAGGCTGTACAATTATTATCGTTATTGACTCCAAGCCATCAGTTTGCCTCAACCTGACGGTAGAATAATAGCCATTTTCCAATGTTCACTTAGATTTGTTTCACCAACTTATCTCAACTTTATCTGTCTAGTTTATTACCTTTTCGTTTTAAGAACATCATAAAAAGTCTTTACGAGTTTTGAATTTCAAATTGGATTCGCCATAATACCTTAACATCACTGCTTCAAACTTATTACGACGCCGATATCTAACGTCTATCCTGTACGTTTGTGATCGTTTACCATTATTGTCTAGTGGACTATATTATTATTGAATTTGTGATCGCAATCGCGGAATTTCACTGTTATGCATTAAAGCCCGTATACAGCACAACGGCGAGACTAGCAATTTCATACGAACCTATGTATCGGTTCACTTAGCCGTTAAGGTATTCGACAAGCTCATTTGAGCGGATAACTCGTTCCATGCCACAGACAGCCTGATGTACTAACAGAACCGACTGGACCGAACAAACATACCGCACACAAGGCATTTCACTTTCCACTGAATTTGACGCTCCAAAACCAACTGAAGCGCTTGCTGGGTAACGCTTTGACTGTGTCTAAATATTTACTTCCAACGAGTTCTGCATGAGGAACAAGAGCTAAACGTAATTGGAATTCGGCACTCCTGTTGATTCAACTAAATACTTCACGGGTGTTTGCCACGTTTGTTTGTTACATAGACAGATTACTCACATAAAACTTAATTTTAAAATATGACGTAATTAAACGAAAATGAGCCGGAGTATTCACTGTTTGTTAATATTGTAAATGGATTTTGCTTGAAATTCAGATTGTTTGACACTATGAGGTCATTACGCCGAAAATCCTATGTTATTAAATCCAGCAACCGGAATGGAGTATGGGAGTCAAGCTGTATCCGCAGCTTCGCATAACCACATTTGTTTTTTTCACCAGTGAACCAAAAATCCCATACAAACTTTCATCCCACATCTCCTGGGAATCTCGGTACGATTTGGGATAAAAAGTATCCTAACTTAAAGTCGTTCCAAAAATAATCAAATTTATTAAATGTTTAAAAATCAAAAATATTCAATGTAAAGAAAAAATACGCTTTGAATTTGATTGTAGTGTAGATAAATAGATTTTTGCAAATAAAAGTTTTCAGTATAAATGACGTAGTGTAAATCAGTGATCGGCAGTACGGATTTATCCGAAATTGATCATCTGGGGACCTGCTAGCGTATGCCACTCACATATGGGGCGAGGCCCTTAAGAAAAACGGAGAAGCACTCGTTTCTCTCGACGTCTCGAAGGTCTTTGACAGGCACGCGAGCCTTTTAAGCAAGCTTTCAACTTATGGTATTTCCCCTGACCTTATGGGTTGGGTAAAGGACTTTCTAATAGAAGATTTCTCCGATTCGTCGTTGATGGCTGCACATGAGAAATGATGGCAATTAAAGCCGAAGTTCCTCAGGGTTTGCTCGTGCCCGGTGTCTATCGGTATGCAGACAACAACACAATGGTAGAGAGATACCTACCGACTACACGCGCCAGTAGGCATGAAATACGATCTGAAAGAAAGGCAATGATGAAGCGTACTTATCTCACACTTAGGGTCCCTACCCGAATGGGACGATGTCAGTCTTGTGAGATTTAACTCCACCAAAACGTAGACGTATCTATTCATCGCAAAAAAGATACCATTTACCTTGGCTGCTACTTTCCAGATTGTATCCTTGGAATACACCGACCACCTTCAGTTGCTGGGTGTAGAGGTCCTCGAACATCAACTTTGGGCGGTTCACAGAATCTAAAGCCTCGAGTACAGGCGCAGAATCGCCAGCCTCTCGGTATTGTACAAGATACATTTTGAAAGGCATGCGCAAGAATTGCACGATTTAATTTCCCCATCTCCTTTCCGTTATCTAACAAGCGGCGGGTATCCATTCCTTCGTCGTAGACATTCCACCAGTACGAACGTCTTGCATTGCGTTGTCTTTTATCGAGCGTACCGCGAAATAAGTTCCGCGTCAGTGTTGCCGTTCGATTATCATATAAATGTCTTCAAATCAAAAGTGAATGGGCTTTTGCTAAATTAGTGCGCTTTACCACCTAGACTGCATCGCTACTTACCTTTAGACGGGATTACGGTCAAGCACAAATTTATTGAAAATAAAAAATAATAAAATAAGTACAAATTTTTACTGAAAACCGTAATCATTATTCCGCTGACCGTTTAATATTAATGGACATCGTCTTACCTCCGCTGCCGCTTATGTCAAGTGTATGTCAATTATAATTATCGCATGAAGATTCCCCATACGCGCCACGTTTTAAAGGGTTCTCATGATTTATGAGGTAATAATATGAAGGCACCCTGTATAAGAAAACATGATAAACGCATCGTGATAATGCGTAATACATCATAGCGCTTTTAAATAAACATCCATCATTCTCTTCTTGTAAGCTATAATGCTCAGAAAAAATAAATTTTACATTTTTTCTTTTAAATATCTTAAGTCCAAATATCCGCAATAAGTTAAGTCCATGTAAGTGGCAAAAAATTCATTAACGTTTCCGTGCTTACGTTACGTTCATGGCTCCTAAATCCATTGGTTGCTGTCGTTAGATAGCAATCGCTAAGCCATGAAGGACGCCTTCGAGCAGCATAAAAACCTCCGACACTTTCTCCAGTTCACGATGGTCACTTCCATCCGCCATTACCGGTGCTCACAAATTGGTGTTCCACAGCCAAATATTCGCAGACTTTTTCGATCATTCTATTTTTTCAACATTTCATCATTATTGAATACGGTTGTGCTAGTGGAGTTGGATACAAGCTGTGGCAGACACTCGAAAGGGACATTGACATCTCGGCGCCGCCGTGTGAGGAGAGGCCACGCAACGGGGAATAAGGTTAGTGGATTCCTTTTTGGTATATGCATTTATTGGTTGGTGCGTAATGCCCAGAGAGGTACTTTGAACCCACCTAAGTATACAATCCACTATTATGTTTTCGCTGCCAAAATATATGTATATTCGTTGAAATTACCAATCAATTACAATATACCTTTTCCTAAAAATAATTTGTGTTATTATCTTGACAATGTCTCCTTTAAAACAAACTTACATTAGCAGAACAATCTCGATACAGATTGATTAATCAATTTTATTATTATTTTACAAAAAATAATACGGAATTACCCAACCACTACAGGATAGCAAGCCTAACACACCTAACGTACAATGTTCCTGTAACTATCAAGGAGGCTTTTATTAACTGTAATCAA
This sequence comes from Asbolis capucinus, assembly GCA_018249125.1. Taxonomy (NCBI): domain Eukaryota; kingdom Metazoa; phylum Arthropoda; class Insecta; order Lepidoptera; family Hesperiidae; genus Asbolis; species Asbolis capucinus. The sequence continues at coordinate 50,297 of DWJZ01000001.1, forward strand.
ATTATTTTTTACGTACAATAAGTTAATGAATGACATTAACCCCACCTCATGGAAAGTGGCGAAGATTTCTAAGATGTTGGGCGCATTTCATATTCGCTATCTCTAAATGATTGTTATACGAGTAGAAATGGTATTTCTACATAAAACAGTTATTATAAACATCGTTTATCCTTAGTCGAAATTCTAATAAAAGTACCAGGCAGCCACAAACTAACAAGGCGTTAATCTTCTAAAAACGGCCTTTCATTTGCAAGGCAAAACCTGCAGGTAAGCAGTATTGATAATGAAATATTCATGCGGAAACAATCAGTTGATGTTCGAGGGTATTGGTCGGCTGAGCACACCGACCTTAATCCAAAAAGTTGTAAAATGATCCTTAATTTCTAGAGGAATAAAGTCCTTTTACAAGTAGTGCCGAGTTGATCGTGCGAATCAAAGGGCTAGTAGCGGGTAGCCAGCCTCCATAACAATAAGCATAATCTAAACCCGGATTTGTTCAACATGTTGGCTTATAGCAGTATTTGCGAACATACTCCGTGTTTGTTATGATTCCCTGGTATATCGTTTGGTACAGAGAATCAGTTTGAGATGGTTATTTAATAAGTTGTTAAATAGTCACCAGAATTTTTAGAGAAGTTTTTTAGCAATGCTTTAAGAACTTAGCCCTCTTAAAGAAACATTATTTTCCGCCATAATTTAAAAAGTGTCAATTAACTATTGAATGTTTTAACCTCTTCAATTCTGTCTCTTTACGGTATACGGTAGCCTTAACAATTTATTGTGCTAATTAACGTGATCTGCAATTTATAGCAGGTGCATTATTACATGTATCTATCCTGTCTCGCACTGAAAGTGTCATTAATTACACTAAGTTTTAATATTTGTATAACGAGCTCGAACAATATAAAGTCTGTATTCGCGATAATCACAAACTTTGCGAGTGTATACTGGAAAATAATAAATATCCGCGCCGAAAGTAAAGTTGATGTTCACGCTGAATAAAATCTTCAAACAGAATCTTTATCGGTTGGTTTTATTATATTTTGTACATTGTTGAACGAATTTCCTGTTAGATAACATACATAGATTTACTGGAGTCGGTCTTTCTAATATTTGTGGGTTTTCGTAATATATAATGAGTTAGCATTTGACTAATGATAAAGGGCGATAAAGCAGTAGATGTTAAACGACAATAAATATCGTTCTGTCCCAATTTTAATTGGCATTGGCGCAATGTGTTTTTTTATTCTCCCTACGATCCGTCAAATCTACACTTACTCTTATATAATATAATTAAGATGTCTCACACGATGCATTCCTCTATTATGTGGCTAGCCGCTCGTCCCCTTTTTCCATTCATATTCACATCCATTTCTCTTCTCGTCACATGCGTTTCCTGCCACCTGATTACATGTCTATATCATGTCATTCAGTGCCCTTTCAGCTTTTCTATTTTCCGTCCTCTTTCAAACTTCCTCTAATATACTCATTCCTTACAGAACAGACTTCCGTTAAAAAACCAGTGCGAATGTAAAACCATGTTTAAAAAAGTTTCTACGACTTATTAAAAATACATTTAACGTCTAAAACTAGATGAATAACTAGTTAGAAACAAAACACACACTACAAAGAAAAGGTTTCAACGGCATCATGAATAAAACTTAAATTTTAATGTAAACAACATTTCAAGGAAGATGAGGGATCAGTCTCAATTAAGCTCTCTATTTGAGTGATGCTTAAACTCGCCTCCTTTGATATCTGCAAGCCTAGTCAAGAAGCTTCTTGTTATACAGGAATCAGCAAGGTAAAAAACGTTTTATATATTAATTATTGTCCTTACCGTTACCTTGAAGTACCAAATTAGCTTATGACTACAGTTGAAACTGTCATGGACTATTTTTACCATTGCAATTAGTTAAGGGGATTGTGTGAGGGTTGGGACAGGACTAAGCTGTATTTTTTAAAAAAGACGAACGGTTTGTATATTCAAGATCTTATTGAGTCAGCGTTCAAAAGTCAGGGTCAGCTCTTCATGGTACACGGGGTTAAGTGGCAAATATAATTGTTTGTTCAGTGATATCAATTCTCATCGAGACGCTTCTAAAATGTTGCATTGACAGATCGTGTGGATGTGGCAGGAATATACCTCCTATGATGAAGAATACGTGTCCTCCCTTGGTTCATCGAAACCGGTTTCAAAATAAAATTATATGTTTGTTATATTTATCATTGTATTTTTTGTTATGGGGCGGCTTAGAATACCATCCCCAAATCTTAACAGACAACAGTGTCGTAAGGATTTTTGTGATTTATATTCCTATAAATCGCTATGGTAAACTATCACCCTTTTGTTTGAGTCAGACGCCAAACAATTCATCGTGTTCCGTCTGGTGTCTTCAGAGCCAGTTATCCTATTTTTCTGCCTGTCCTTTAGTAAAACCTTTTCCCACTCTGGATTTGTCATCGTTTATGAAGTCAGATGTAGTTTGTGTGTCGATGGTCATTCTTCTAACAGGCAATGCTCCGTCTAACATAAAAAAATATCCAAGAACCTCAAGATGATTACAGATGAACCCGCCACACGGAAAAATAATTGGTGTTATACGAGACTGTTGCTGCTGTTCGCAGTCCGTGGAAAAGCTTAATGACATTTAATTTAGTCATAATAAACAGGACAGTTGTGCTAGAGCAGATCATTGTTATTCACTACATACACATATCGGAGTATGGTTAAGAGTTAAAATTATAAATAACCATTTTTTTTGGCTCCGACGAAAGAAAATAAAAAGGCATTTTTGCGGCGAAATTTAAATAAAACGTAGTGATTGGTAATATTTTAATATCAAAATATTACAAAGTTAAAAGACGCTGAAAGAGTGCTAGGGGCGAAATAATATAAGCATGAAAGGAATCATTCGGATCGTCCGTGGTCAAAGGACCGGCGCCCATCCTCTAATGAATACACCAACGACCGATCGACGAGTTCGTTTTTTCTTTTAAAAACATGACTCTCTAATAAATGTACGTTGGAAAAAGACACGCATGAAATCTTCTTTATATTTAAATCAAAATATATGTATGTGTAGCTAAGATGGCAACTTATTTATTTACTTTATTAAAATCAACATATAAAGTTGGAATATCTCTTAATAGACTACTATAAAGTATTTCAATAACAGCTATGGGTCTACTTAATCCAAATGTGATTTATGTACAAATTAATTAAAATGCCCAAAACAACAATCGACACGATTTTTGTGCCTGGGTGCTGGTGAAATCAGACTTTAAAATAATACTTTATGCGAAAGCAATACAGGCCATTTAAGTGCTTCTTGATGTCAAAAATCAAAATCAACGACCACCCACCCATATATTTATCATCGACTTTTCTACTCCTAAGGCTGTTCAAATGGAAATGAGCAGTCCTATGAATAATATCTCATCCACAATTTTTCTTAATTGTGTTATTTTAAGTGTGCATAAATTATATTAAAATAAAAGAAAAAAAATAACAATTTCCATATACGCACAAAAAAGAACCAATACATACGAATTGGTATATCACATACAAAAAGGTATAAATTTAATATAGGTCAAAAAATTTAATGCACTAATTTCACCGATAGTTCACTTCCAAAATACATAAGTTACAGCTAAAAGTGGCCAGCTTCAGCGGATGGTTGCATCGAATTCGTACTACAATGCACAATATTCCAGTTCTACCAAATTAACAGATCAATCAGCACTGAAAACCGCATCGGCAACAGCAATCGGAACAAGATAGAAATTATGTTGTTTAATTATGTCCGACAACAGCTCGTTCGGTTTGCGATGGGAACTTCGGCAAATTACATATGGGGAAGCGTGCACTATTTCATTAATGTACGACAATTTAACTGTATCAACAGATATTACTGCTAATCATATGTCACAAGTTGTTAATCTAAAAGGTATGAGGCTGAATAGTTGTATAACATAAAATCTATAAAACGAGTTAAGCAATCGTGAATTACAAACAAATGCTTGTAATTATTTTCAAGAAGTTTAAGGTACCCCTTAACTTTTAATTAACAATACGAATAGGTAAATAAAATGTACGAAAGCCTCGATGGTATCACATTTTTGCGCTCTTTTTCTGAGTGACGACACGTCATTTCTAAAATGGAAAAGTGACAGGAAAGCTTTCAGGCGCTCATAAATAAAGACGATGACAGGGGCGCAATTGAGCGTCTAGCACTATAATATAAATATTTTCAACGGTAGTTATTATTATAAAGAAGTGATTTATTGAGAGATTTAATGTACTAATAAATAAATAACTAAACAAGGATTATTCAAATATTTAAAAATTTTAATGTACTAATAAATAAATAACTAAACAAGGATTATTCAAATATTTAAAAACACACGCTTTATTTACAGACTCCTAATACAAAGAAATACACAAAATGTCATAACTGTTAACCGTTGAGGAGTTTCCTTCTCTGTAGCTGATCATGAACGTAGTAGCAGGTCATGCTTATCATAAAATACATTGTCATCAGGGCTTAAGCTAAATTACAGTTCCGAAGGGAGTGGGTCTAATTAAGCTTGCAAAATTTGACCCGAACACTTAAACAAATATACAAAAATATTCTAACATACACTACTAGTTAAATAAAAACTTGTAATGAAAACGCATATACGCGTACTAGGGTGAGGTACATTGGTATTAAAAAATAACAAAGAGTGACGACCACAAAATAAAATAACTTTCGACTCCATTCAGAAGGAAACTCGGAACAACTCACTTAATGGATAATGCTATAATAGGTCGTAGATAGGACTGTCTGTAACCAAACAGACAAAAAATACAATAACAAAACAACTTCACTTAGCCCTAGGATCAATCAGCATACTCTCTTTCGGGCAACAACACGCTACCGGATTGTAACATAAAACAACATACAATTTGTACACCACAAATAACCATTACTTCCACCAATGATAAACACGGCAATATCCTTGATATATTTTCATTCACATGCATTTTCACAAGGCAATTGGAAGCTACGAGATAATGTGAATTGAAAGGGGCGCAAACGCTCTTCCGGAATTTAAGAAACATTTTCACGACACTTTCATTCACCCACAGCACGTATTTACGCGTTACATTATCATACAAATAACTGGTTAGTACGTGGTACGACGCAATTTCGCGGCTTCCACCTCGCCTCAAAAATACCACTCAAATATTTTGAATGGTTATTAAGTTGTACTCGTAATAATAGCTCGAAGGTCGTTTTAATAAATGAGAATTGTAAATTTTACACAAATTTCTCAACAAGCTTGCTCAGTTAGCTCGTTAGACGAATAATAAACTGCTAAGAATATAACGCCGAACATCCCAAATGATTCAGCTGTACCAGTATCATCATACTATTAAGTATAAATATTTGTTAAAATATTACCTCTCCCTCAGTAACAAGCATAAATAAAAGATAAATGCGTTTTTGAAAGCATGGTTAAATAAGAACCAATTGACCAAGTCTATAGGGCAAGTCAAGTTAACGTCAAGGGTCTTGAATAACTGAAGTTGCTTAAGTAGTCAAGGGCCATAGAAAACTTTACTCTCAGACAATAATGGCCAAAACAAGTAACGTACTCGTAAATCTATTAGGACTAAGGAATAATTCAAAACGTAAATTATTTGAATCATTTCAACAAGTTTCCACTAACTCCTGTATTTAAAGATTTTATTGAACATTATAACACGTTACAAATTGTATTTGTTCGTAAACAACTGCAATAGTTATTAAAAACCGTGGCGCAGTCGTATACTGAACACGGAAAGGAGTAATGTTCTTAATATATGCTAAAAACTTATACTAATTACAAATAAAATCTCTTATAGTAAATATTAAATCTAATCTTGTATTTGTGTGTGTGTGTGTGTGTGTGTATGTGTGTGTGTGTGTGTGTATGTGTGTGTGTGTGTGTATGTGTGTGTGTGTGTGTGTGTGGGAGTGTGTGTGTGTGTGTGTATGTGTGTGGGAGTGTGTGTGTGTGTTGCTGTATGATAGTATATGTGTGTGTCAGGATGTATGTATGTGCGTGTTTCTCGTCATTGTCCAGTTACAAGTGTCTCACAGTCCTCATATGTAAGGGCATGAAGGAAACCACTAATTTGCTTTTTTACTTCCCAATTTGTCTGCGGGTAGATATTCAATATTTTATTGTCTTTATTATATTTCTTTGGTGCTAAATAGTTAAAGTGTCGCCTTGCAAGCGCAGTGCGACCGTTGCCTCGGTTACAGATTCGGTCAGTACGACTGATGTTAAGGAGTTCAGATGTCAAAGGTAAGCTAAGGAGTTGCCGTAAGATTATTTGCCGAATAAATAACTGCCTTACGGTTAAGACGTTGGCTATTTTATAAAGTTCCGTGGTGAAGAATAAAATTGGCTTCGATAATATTACCTTTGATATTGCTCTTCGCGCTCTTTCCAAACGTAGCAAGCTGGTTTTACCAGAACCACCCCAGGCTGTGATACAGTAAGATAATATTGACTGTGCCAGCGAGAAATATACAGTCTTTAGGGTATTCTGATCCACAATTCCCCCAAGTTTTTGTATATGTATGTTTACTTCCTCACTCAGGCTGCCGTTGCTACGATCTGGTCCTGCCACGGCAGAAGGCAGTCAATGTAAACACTCAGATCAGATATTTAATACACCGGCTATTTATAATACATTTGTAAGATATTAGGTACGAAAACTTTAACTCAATAATTTACTGTATTGGCCTAAAATTCAGAATACTGATATTTATAAATGAGCCTTTGTATAACACAATTAATAATGGATGAAACAAAACAAAAGATAAGATTTTTAAGAAATTACCTACTTATTCGGGAATAAGGAATGCAAAATATCTTTTTGACGTTACATCAATGAACTTTTGTTTGAGTTAATCCCAAATACCACTTCACTTTCAATAGTCTAGACAAGAAAGATAGTCTAGAAAAGCAGTGTTGTTTCGGTCTGCGGCGTAATTTAGATTGAATGCATAGCAATGTAATCCCTTTCGTGACTCTATCTTCACGTGGTAAAAACCTAATCTCTTGCTTTGAAATTGAATTATACCTTCATATGTAGCTAACAATAGTTTTAAAAACTATTTCGTGAAAAATTATTGCTTTTGCATTTATTTTTTACAGACAACAATAACAGTCCCTACAGGTAACGAGGTTATAAAACATTATTTTCTTAATACTACGTCTTCATTAATAGACAAATAATTATTTAATTACGAAAAAAATGAAAGTGTTGTGTTAACAAATAAATTTCTCCAAAATGTTATCGTTCATCTTTCATATACACAAAGTGAAGTAGGTGATTTTGTTACAGATATTATTATTTATGTATAGGAAACTAGATATCTAAAAAACTGTTCCCGGGATATTAAATCACAATGTTGAGATAAAGATTTATCCGAAATTTCTTCATTAGAGAACTGACAACGGAGCGGATCTCTTTGAACCTAAATTAAGCCTCGTTGCTTAATCCGGAGATTCGCGGCGACAATATTACGAAACAGATATTCAAACAGAAGCTGCTTTAATTTATTTGATATTATCGCAGATTCGTACCGAGTACCAGGATAACAGAAAACCTTTACGGCGTTTGAAAGCGTAATTCACTTAAAACGGAATGCGCTATCCCTCCTCAACGTGGCATGAAAGGGACTAAATAGGACATTCGCGGTTGAAAATATTATGGAGATGTACTTTATAGCCATGTTTACCTGGTGTCAGCGTCAGCTTGTGAGAAATTTATTTCAGAGTGGCCACGACTTGTGAATTATTGTCTCACCTTTTGACCTAAGCTTATTTATTAAGAACATGGAAATGAGGGAATAAAGCATACGACGATTGGGACCTGTAATTTTATTTTTCATTCTTAATTCACGAGATGTTTATTTATAATTTCTGCTTACACCATCACATAAGGATACATAAAAGTTCTATATTACAAAAAAAGTTGTGTGTTATTATCCTGATTGGCCAACTACCACAACTCATCAGAGATTGTTTCTTTGTCGCCCCTTCTTGTTTCTAGGCCGACAACATATCAGTTATGCTTTTGTCAATTCTGATGTACACCATGTGACTCGAATCCATTACGTAAATTGACGAATATTGCTATTTCTGATGACATGAATCTTTAATCTATAAATAATTCTTAAATTCTAAATATAACATGATAAAAAATTTATTCTTAGTACAATGTATCCCGCGATTGATGTAAACCACTTCGATGGCTGCTTCGAAACGTAACGCAAACACATTACTGGGAAACCGATATACATGTCGGTGTTCGACGAATACCGCATTTCTCCGCTCAGAGTGCCCCTGTATCGAATTCAACATATATGTATATTTTGTGTTAAATCGGAGCTCGATTATAAATTACTACTGTCTGAATTCCAGATTGATAATTTATAAAGATTCAGAATGAAAACAAGACGATACTCGTCGTAATTTATTTCTCTCTTCTTCATCTTAAATTTCTTAGAAGCCTACTCAAACATGCAACAGTTTTAAGTATTTATCCGTACTAGACACCATTCAGCGATTGAAATTCAAACGTAGAAGATTTTTTCATTGACCGTACTGAAGCTATCAAACGTCAATGAATATTTTATACGGGACAGGGTGCGTAATCTTTTTAATTAGAAGTTTTATACACAAATAAATAAATATCTCAGAACATTCATTAAAATATTGGCTTTCTACACATTACACATATAAATTTTTACTGTGCAAAATTTCTTAAGCTTTTGCTACTCATACTTATATACATATGTAGTTCTAGATCTGTTTTATAAAAACATTTACTTAATAGTGTATTATGTAGATACTATTAAAATAATCAACGCCACAAAATATTTCCAATACCTTTTGACTTCGGACAACTTCCACCTAAAAATAGAACTTATCAAAAAAGCTTGAATTTACCTTTATTCAATTAAGCCCTTGTTATGAGAGGCAATCTCGAAGTTAAGGAGTAATGATTACAACCTTCCTGTTGTATACACACTCAAACGTTATACCAACATATTATATTTACAAGAGCTTTCAGTCACTGGTAATTTACATTTACTCGTAGACCGCCTCGACCTTGCTTGCCTCCCAAATGCCACAAACCTCTGAAAGCTAAGTGCCATTTCACATTTATTATCACACAGTTATTAACCGCGCGTATTATTAGGCACGTGAGAAATATAGTATAATTATAATTGCGTGTAATATTTCATGACCTCATGATGCATGGTTATTGCGTACGTGATTCTCCGACTTCCACGTTTTTTGTGACGGTAAATCGCATATTTTTTTCACGAAATTGGATTGCTTTCTTCCACATGTTATGTTTAGATTGTCAAGCAATCTTCCGTTCATATGTTTGTTTGAAGTTTTTTTACCAAAATCCCATTTGATGGCCATAATTGATCATCAGTCCTAACGAAGATGTGAAATTTTACGAACACAAAAATATTATTACATAAACATTTAATTAAAAGAACTTCCTACTAATCTCTTTCACAGTTCGTGGCGTCCTTCTAGCCAACCATTTTGTTACGTCAACAAAATTTAACGTTTTTTTTTTTTCATGAATAACATTTTGTTTCATAGGGTCCCCCTTTTATGTTATGGCATTATACGTACTCATCTTCCTCGTTTAGGAGAAGAGATCGCGATCGACAGACCTACATAATACTCGTAACAGAACATCTGTAAGTTTGTAAGAACAAACAAACAACAGAAGTCAGTTGCATCGGCCACCTTCCTTAGCTCCTGCTGTCCTCAAATTTCAAATGATTAATTAATATGTATTAATTATACAACAAACTACGTTATTTCTTTTGGTCTAGCATCGTTTTACAAGGACGTTTGAACACAGTAGAATAATTCCGAAATAAACATCGTACCTTTGAAAGGTAACCTATGTATAAAAGTACTTAAAAGATATCGCAACTAAACTGACAAAAACTTATAAAATTTCAGATTTAAGCATCACTTAAATTTCAAACAACAAATGGGACCTCGCGGCTCAATTTCTTTCAGTAAATGGATGGGTGTTTGCAAAAAGGGAATTAAGACGTAAAGATGGGTCGAACAGCGCTCGCGGGCGGCGCGGCGTCTCGTCAATCAACCGGCGACGGCGCGTCCCGACTCCCGGCGGGCTTGCTAACTCGCTACTGCTAACTCATCGTTTCGCGCCAGTTTACACGACCCCACTGATATACTTGACAAGGTGTGTATTGATAACGCTTTTGTTCTGGATTCTGTACAACATATACATTTCTATCCATCCGCGACCTAGCGCATGCTCCATTCAAGTAGACAGGTAGTCGAAGAAGATAAACAGTAACTCTTTTGAGTAACTGATGAGAGTTGTGCCCTTATTCCAAACAATCTATTTGTTAATGTAAAGAGTTACGGCTTTACTGTTTTCCGTCGTCGAAGTAGCCTTGTTAGGTTTTTTCAACATTAATATAGAATAAACATTTAATGCCGATAGTTTCAAAATAGTAACTTTTGCTTCATCTCCTTTTATATACTAATGACATCATAAACTAATTTCCGAAAGTGACTTGATAAATTAATAAAAATGAGCCTTTATGTTATTTTAGACTATAATCTACCTCTCTGTCTAATTTCATTTAGATTGGTTCAGCAGTTTTTGCGTGAAACCAGAACACAAATCCACACATCCATCTATTCTTACATGTGATGTCACAAACTTTCGCATTTATAATATTAAGACGAGTATACACTGACACAATACTTTCGTAAACATTACGTGCCAAAAAAGGTTTAACAATCACTCTAACCCAGTTTTATTTGTAACATACATTTAAAGTAAATAAAGAATTTGACACGAAAATAAGAATCCCACTGGATAAAACTCGACTAACTCCACGGTATCTTAATTGCAGATCTGGAACAGACACGGGGACAGATTATTATGGCCTTTGATGCCAAATACACATTTAAAAAATGACTTTATTCTTAAGCAAACGGTGTCGGGAAAGGTCAGAAAGAAATCAAACAAAATGATAACCAATCAATTTCACAATGAACAATCTATAAGCGAACTAGGGACAAAACAACAAAATGGGCCGACAATATCAAGTTTCCTTTAACTAAGATATCACCAAAGATTTTGAGGATACTCTTATATTTTTTAATACGTAGGTATTACAGATTAAAGTACGTTAATGTTTCTCATGCCTATCCCACTGGGATTTAAATACTGCTGTAATTGTATAATTGTAATACAGTGGGGATAGTCAACATTCTTCACAATATATAAACTATTCTCATTCCTAGATATTACCGTATAGTGCACCCGTGTAAGTTTCAAATAAAATAATAATAAATTAATGAGCGATAATGAATGTTAAAAATAAAGCAATATGTTGTGATGAAAATTCGTTCGTTAAAATGTTTAGCACCCGCGACTATACAAGAAAAATATATATTTAATTTATTACAAATTATATATTTAGTACATTAGTATAGTAGTAGTTAATATTTATATTTAGTACAAATGCGTCAATCAACAATTCGTTTGCCTGCGTCACGAAACAAAGAAAACTGACAAAAAATAGTATTAATAAAGCATAGAATCGCAGACAGCCATCGTTCTGATGAAGACCTTATTCATCGTATTTATTATATTCCAAATTTGGTAACTAGTCTTTAAAGATCCATTACAGGCTATCAAGTAAATTGTTCTGAAGCGACGTGATGAGTTGAGAAACTCATTTTTCTTGTCTCAACCACGCCGTTGTCTTGACAAGGAGAGGAGCCTTTTTGCAAATTTTCTATTATTTGCTTTATTTTGTTCCGAGTTTATAATGACGATAATTTTTAAAGACAAAGACCTTATTCAGGCGCCAGTTAAACCAATAGCTCTCATCATGGGTTTTGTAGGTATTCATTAGGATTTTGAATGGCATTAAAACGCTCGTAAATTTAATTTTGAATTGATTAAAAATTAAATTTAAAACTTTCCCCGTGAACCACATCGCACCCTTACAACCCGCATCGTATAGTAATTTACATGTGAAACCAACGTTAAGCGGTTATTAAATGTGCGGTGGTACCGGGCCTAATTAATAAAATCCAACCCTTTTAGTTAAAGCACCCGTAAATGTATCGTTAACTTTAATCCTTGTTAACTTTGCGCAGTGTAAGGCTTAGCGTACATACCAGACATTTATGTATCGATGGCACGAATTGATGATACAGGTCACATTATCGTACCCTTAGGTGCGTTACAAGTTAAGAGAAGAAAACGTGTCCGAGAGTAGATTATTTGCTGTTTACTGTAGAGAGGAATTCACTCCAGCAGCAAACAAATATTTAGTTTGGGTCACTGCATCCCACTAACATTATAAATGTGAAAGTTTGCGAGGATGGATGAATGGTTTGTTACTACTTTACACAGAAACTCCTCGCAAAAAACCAGAATAAAATTTGGTACAGAAGATGATTATAGTCGAGAATAACATAAAAGCTAGCATAACATAAATTAGGTTGGAGTAAGCTCGACTAACAATGTACATCCACAAAACGACCAAATACTATAAGCGTACAAGTACATAGCGTAACAACTGCCAACTACACTCTCCTGGATCCCTCAATCAAATTTCAAACTCGTTATATGTATATAAAAGAATACAAAAACCTATGTAGTCTATCAGTTTAATAAAAAGTAGCCTATGTGAATTTCTTCGCTATAATCTAACTTTGTGACAAATTTTATTCCAATCCGTTACATATTTGTGGAAAAATTAACAAACATCCATCCGTCCATTTATCTATTCTCATAAACTGTTGCATTTATGATATTGGAAGAATGTACATCGATATTCTTGTAAAACTTGAATCATCCCAAGAGTATGGATATTTTCTGATAGTAAGGATGTGATGTTATATAGGTATACAATGGTCTGTGTACGGGACATATTTCATTCAAACCCGTTGTTCCCCTGTCACAAACATATAAAAATGCACATTATCCCAGGGAAACATACAATTACAAATCTATCAAATTATTTCATAAGATGTCTTTCAGTAAGATGGAACTTAATGTGTTTAACGTGAAGAACTCGAACGTCTTCATAAACTGTGAAATAATAATAATAATAGGACCAAATATATAATTCGGATTCAATTAAATTAAAAAAACATATATAAAACAAAAACAATATACTAAATTTGAATTCGTTATACAATAGTTGAAATAAATCCTATTCATTTACTATTCCTAAAGTAATTAAAGCCCATATTATAAAAAAAAGCTTAGCTTTAACTAAGCTACTAACTTTAGCTTTATCTACAAGGTTTTAAGCTAAGAACTGATGAAGTAATCAGGTTTCTCTTTTACCCGCATTCATTTAATTTCACATGTTCCCATGAGGATTGGAGGGCTTTAATACCGTCTCTTAGTGTAGGACTCTTAAAGGTTAACGCCACCTATCTCTAAGACTGCTAATGAAGTCAACAAGTCGAAAAAATCCTGTCTAAAATTTTGTGAAGTTCCTGTTACATACCAATAAAACATGTACCATTTTCATCATATGTAGAGACATAGGGGCGATAACCAACTCAACTTTCTCGCTCCGTAACAAAGTTAGTTACAGCACGGACATGCATACTGGACAAAGTCAAACTATCAATGTGGGCCAGGTCAATTTAGCGATTGATTGAGACTCGCTTCATTCGGAGATTCGGTTGATTGCTATCTACCTACGAGTATAAAGAGTTAACATTTGTATATAAAAAAACATATATACTTATTACATTTTGTGTCCACGAATGAGAAAGAACTCAAATAAACTACGTTTTGCTTAAGAAATAAAACATACATTAAAATAAAAAATGTCTGAGAATACTAAAAATAACAGATACATGAAACATTATATGAGAAAATACCTATTTCAAGTGTGTAGAATAAAAAGTATATTGCGAATTGTTGGCTAGATATAGAGCTACATATGGTGATATACAATCACACGCAGGCACACACACACACTTACACGCTCTCTGCAAAAACGATCGTTAAAATATCTGAGTGCATCTCTAATCTTCAATATTTTGCAATTATCAGAAATCAAAGCGAATTTAATTGACCTGAGATTTTTTTACATAACTCCAAGACCTTTCAGAAATCAAAGATGAAATAAAAATGATTAAAAATAAAGCAGAAAGTCTTAATTGAACCAGTCACGGAGCAAAGCAATATGAAGGTATTAATTGCTGGGAACGGCGCACCTACTTCTCATTAATTTAATGAGTTTCTTCAATCGCCAGATCAAAAAGAAAAGAAAATCTTTTGTTCTTCGTTATAAAATCTCAGTGTCAGTTTTCGATGAAAATTAAAGGCCCTAACCCTACAGCGAAATCTAACTCCGATATCTAACTGACGACAACACTGCTTTTATATCGTACGAGGGTGATTTAGGACAAAACAAATATTATCATTATCAAAATGTATTCCAAAAAAGATATCATAACACAAAGTAAACACTCGTACACAATATTATTTACATTGTCATTTACTCATACTTAAAAAAATACGTTCTTAGGAGTACAAGACCTAGCAGTTACTTAAATAAATTAAATTCGAAACTATCCCACCAGGATATATTAGATCTTTGCGGTTCAAGTTAAAAACATTTCGGTTTGCACGGAACCTTATCATACGAATGTCACAAGAAAACCGACGAATAACAGCAATCCAGACAGAGTAATGTCAAATAAGTATATTCTTATATACATACATCTTGAATAGCTCAAACTGCCTCATTTTGCTTTTCCCATAGAAGTACCTATTAACCATAGCCTGCGACTAGCATAAGTAGTTAAACGAACTATCGTAATCTAACTTAACAGAGGGTTATCACAGATACAATTTAACCCTGTATATCACAGTCCTTGAAGCAGGCTACGAGGTCGAACCACTCGGGGTAAGTATATAAACACTCGGGCCACCGCTGCTCCGTCCCAATTCCTTAGACAAACACATACCGACCAACAGAAGGTCACTCCTTTCGAGACTTAAGTTTGAAACAGTTATAACTAAATTATACATTATAACACAACTACATACATACTACATACACAACTACATACAGACACTAGCTGTGCCCGTAGATGGCTTACATTAATTGTTTCTTATTACCAATGACCGACACTTAGAGTAGTTATTTTAAAAATAAATTCTTAATAACAAACAGAATACGAGGTACTTTTGAACAAACTTTCAATCGCCTATTCTATGCTTTAAAGGAAAAAAATAAAGAAACGCTAAATTTATATTAAAGGTATATGAAATTTCATCGGATATGAAATTTCAAATTCAAGGTAAATACATAAACGAATCACCCAGGAGCTTGTATTCAGAATTTTGTAATATTCGCATTATTTAGCCATTATTTTCGTTTCATTATAGAACATTAAAAAAATAAGAAAAATGTATATATTCATACTAGCTGTCCCGGCAGACGTATTCTTGCTCAATTAAATAAAATTGGAATTTGCTTCTTCGATAAGCTACAGAAATTTTAAAAACAATTTTGCGATATTTATGTATATGTAGATTGAATTTTAAAAATATCAAAAATCAAATCGGATCAGATCAGTAGTTACTGAAACAAGGGCGCACGTACGCACAGACAAACTTCTAAAATACGCGTGTTCTTTACTACAAACCTTCAGTAAAAGTTTCTTCATGGTTGTTTACTTTCATAGATAAAACGAATCAACTAATTGAAAATTGACAATTGTTAATCATTGCTAATAAACTAAAATACAGGTAAAACTAAATGTCAAATTGTACGAGCATGCTACGGGTCTCTTAAAATTCCATACTCTATCTTCTTCCATATTTAATATCCAATTTGTGAACGAGTCCTATTTGTCTGGCCACAGTAGATCAAACTTGGTCGCAGTGGCCTTTGGGTTTGTGTCCCTTGCCCGTCTATTTAAATAATATTCCTATTTGTCATTAGGTACGAACTGTTTGTTGCGGTTTGTATGGAAATATAATATTTTGTTAATGATAAATTTTTATTAATAAATATCATATTTTATTTAACCTTCCAGGGACGATTATAAACATTCAAATTAGTTCAAAGTGGTGTAATTAACACCACTTCCTTTTATATACATAAATAAATAAAGAACGTTTGTTGCAAATTTCAAGCAAATCGGTTGATATTTAAGATAATTCCCACACAAATTTTCATCCCTTTCATCAATTTCATCTCTATTCCAAGGATATCCGGGATATAAGTAATATCAACATTAATTGTCCACGGGTTTTCACGTAATGCGCGTTCGGACAAACAAACAGACAGAAAATAATTCCAAAAAATATTTACGTGCTCTATCTCGGTATTAGAGAAAAATATACTACATATGTATGTACAGGAAAAATGCACTTCGGAGTTTTATTATGGTATATGTATATAATAAAACTCCCGGCACTTATGTTGCCCTCTACCTATCCATATTAGAGCAGCGTGCTGGAGGGTTGCCTACCGTACTATATTATATAATATTGAACTGTATTCCGGTACTCCATACTACATATAGTGCAACAAATATGCAGTACGCGAAAACACTATATTTCAGTACAACATATCAATGTTTATATTTTGCAAAACTGAAAATAATAACAAAATATTCTTTAACACACCTTTCGTTCGTCCGCCGTAATGGGCGTGTGCGTAAAACAAACAAAAAAAAATTAAACAAATAAGTTACAAATGTAACTATTTTTCATTCTCTCCTTAAAAAACAATATTTTTAAAGCGTACTATATTTTTATGGTCTTTTTTTAAAAATATAATGAAACAAAAAAAATGGCAACCCTAGCTGAGGGCTTTAGGCTTCCTTAGTTATGAAGATAAGCATGAATGAAGCACAAAGCACTATAACTAACACATCTACATACTTTCCTCGACGCTCAAAATCAACAAGAACATAGATCTATGAATTGTGAACTTCATAATATACTGAAGTGAGAATGAAGTAAGATTGATTGAAAGGAGAGTGAAGAGAGAGTGAATCTTAATTGAAGTGTGATCGAAAACAGACTGAATTGAGATTGAGAAGTAAGTGAACTGAGATGAAGGAAGAGTAAAGTGAGACTAAAGTGAGATTGAAAAGAGACTGAAGTACGATTGAAATGAGACGGAAGGAAAATTTAAAAGAGAGTGAAGTGTGTGACATGTATCATATTAATATAACAAGGTAACGTTATTTGCAAATTTCAAGCAAATCTGTTGATATTTTAGAGAAATTCCCTACAAACTTTCATCAATTCCAAGGAACTCCTTGAAAAATAGAATAGAATGGAATGGAACGGAGCGAATCGGAACGTTAACGTTTTATGGAAGTTTTACTTCCAATTAAAGCTCACTCGTTAAACCGGAGTAACCTGGTAAGAGTCCCGTGAGTCATTGATAAACATTCCGTGCATCCATCGCTCAGAGCCCAATCCCTTCTCCGTAAACACGCTTTAGAATAAGGGGTTTTCGGAGGCTTCTAACGAACATGTTCTCCTGGTA
Source organism: Asbolis capucinus (assembly GCA_018249125.1). NCBI lineage: Eukaryota > Metazoa > Arthropoda > Insecta > Lepidoptera > Hesperiidae > Asbolis > Asbolis capucinus. The sequence continues at coordinate 67,924 of DWJZ01000001.1, forward strand.
CTAAGTAGACCCTGTTTATACAACAATTCGAACAATATAATGAATATTTATCAGCAAAATCTTACTTCACTATTTCACAAAATCAGCAGAAGATCATAGTTGACAACAATAAATAACAAAAAGTATAAAAGGTTAAAAACGTACACAAGATATGCTTGAATACATATGTACATTATGGAATAAATACCATTATATAACTTTTTTATTTTATATAATTATATAACTTACAACATTTTAAGACGAGTCCTGGATTCGCTGATAAGTCAACTTACCTGAAATAAAAAAAATACAACATTAGTGGCTTCAACCCATCGATGGCCCACTACTAAACACGTCTTTCCTCATACTGAAGCACTGGAGCATACTCCACCACGCTGCTCTAACGCGGATTGGTGGAGGGCATAGTGGCCAACCCAACAGTCTGGAGTTTTTATGCCGCACGAAGACCTCCGACATGGCTTAATTATTGAAATCTAACAAAACAATCGGGACCGAAGGCTTTGCCTGCCCTCCGAAGCACGGAAACGTACAAGAAATTTTTACCTCTAGCGGTCAACCATCCTCCTAACGGTCGAGTCCGCTGTTACTTAACTTCGTTGTCGGTACTTAACAAAATTAATACATTGTTCAAAATTTGCACCGTTGTTAAAAAATTTCCACATCGCATCTTTACTGGTAACGAGTGATATCTTGAATGTTATAGAGGCCATGCTGCAGCAGGTCAGCACCAGCTCCAGGGAGCAGAATGGCTAGTCATAAAAACTTAACATTAATATATTCATTGGTAATGTTACTCAGCGAACATCATAAAATATTCAAGATTTTAACTCATGAATAATAAAGAACGAAACTAAAACAAATTTCACAAAAGTTTTAAGTGCAACGGGTTTTCTCTCTCGACATCCAGCGCATCTGCAAATCTCGGTAAGCAGAGGCATATGCATTCGCGCATCTAATAACAATTTCCTGTGAATCTTCTGCACCGACAGCTCTTTTTCGTCACATTCAACCATTCAGAACATCCGACAACGAGGAGAGGATAATAAAGTCAGTTCGATTATACGAGTAAAGAAACCAAATAAAGTCAACTATGGGTGAAAATTAAAATGGTGGTTTCCCATTCTCTTTGGGTTAAAAATTATATTATACATTAATCACATCAAAATCCATTTTCAAAGTAAAATTTTGTTGTTAAAATTGTGTAAAAATCTAAATTTCACAATAAACAAAACCGCACATTCACAATTAAGCGCAGTATTTTCCTTAGAAACTAAAGGTTTACTAATAGTATCATTCTGGCAAATGAATTTTTATCATTTAAGTCCTTCATTTTCTTTTAAATTAAATCTAAATTAAGTACTTCCCTTGGTCCCTAAATTTTCAACTTAAGCAAATACAAATCTGAAGGACGAATCAATATGTAATCAAACTGTCAGTGACAGCAATCCTGCAAATATTTTCCTATTCACATTTCTAAAAGTTTTCTCCGACATCGGTCGATGTAATTTGATTTCAAGTGGCAAGTCCCAAATTATATAACGGTCGACAAAATTTCTCAGAGGTAATTGAAAATATACTTAAGTTTAGCGAAAATATCACATAAATAAAAGGATGCGGAAATATCTACGTGATCGTCGACTTGAGAATTAGTGAGTTATGTTATTGGGATCATTATATGGAATTATTATAAGGATTGATTCATTATCTTCTACCCAAGACAACATTCGAATTAACATACATACATACATATATACGTTGATAAATACTTTAGCTGCAATACGAAAGTGCAAAGGCGCACAGAATATCGGAGTACCTTTTTAATCAATTAAATGACGTAATCGATAATAACAACGCAGCTATTAATGCAGTTAAATCTGCGTACTAAGGATACGATATACAGTTTGAATATTAAGTAGGCCAATTGTAACATGGTATCCTATATTATTGACAAAAACCATGACGCTTCAAAATAAACAGTAGCCGGAATCTGTACTTTGGCAATGCTCGGAAATTTCCCATGAGGCGAATAAATGTCCAATTTCAGGAGGATTCCCTTTCAATATCAAGGCGAGTGACAAAGTATGAACATTGTATAAAACTGCCTCGTACACACTGGTACATGCTGATAGAACAGAGGCAGAATAATGGTCTTCTTTCATCTTTCCATGTTTCCACGAACCAGTAAGTACAACATCTATAGTCCACCAAGTTGGCCAAGTGCGGATTGATGGACTTCACATATCTTCGAAAACTTTATGGAGAACTTTCAGTAGTGCAGGTTTCCTCATGATGTTTTCCTTCACCGTCACCAGTGACAATCCACTTCTGATACTCGTACGCACATAACCACTACCTAGCCTCGGTAATCACTGTTTCTATGTATTTATATGTGTAGTACATGTAAATATGTCGGTATGTATCAATTTGGTCAATATGAAATTTTAATAAAATATCGTTGGTACACGGTATATACGTCGGACTGGTATTCAAATATCGTTACTGATACTAGCATGAAAGCGGCCAATTTTCCCTTTACGAGTATATTACGTCAATAACCCGATAAAAAATGTTCCTTGATTAAAATTTGAAGGGCATAATACGTGGCTAAAACCCGTCGGGCTTCAGGAATGTTTTTATTATAATATACGACACACGCAATACTGTCGCAATATATGTAAGTCACGTAGGCTGCCTTGTTTAAACAGGTTATTGAATTTTTACTTTACGCCTACAGAAAATAAAATTATACGTTCCCTTTGAGAATTGAATTATATTACGAACAAGTTTTTTTAAATCTCGCTTCGAGTGAATTAAGAGGTCCTTCAGACGCTTTATTTACGTCGAAAGCTGATCCGTAAATTGATCGAGGACTCATTTACAATTCCGAACCCCATTTCGTGTGAAGGTATATCTTCTGTAATTAAGAAACGACACGACGTAATGAAGAAGTATTGAATCGTGTATAAGGACGTCATGTGCGAAATTGCAAAACGTTTTGAGCTTCGTAGAAATGTATTCACTTTTTGTGAAGTAGACACGATGAACACAGAAATATATTTTTAAAAATATCGGTCTATCAACTCTCAATCAGATCGATTTGAATTGGTGCTCTTTTTAGATGAGATGCTGCTTATTGAACACATTTAGCTTTATAATGTTGATTGAAATCCATAATGCATTATGCATATGAGATATAAATAACAAGTACCGATACCATGGACAGAAGTGCTTCCGCGGAAACCAGTTCCTTATATGTATGTACTCGTACATATGTGAAATCGTTGACGCACCGCCCTTTTCTCCACTCGTAAACTGCTTATGCCAAAGTTGCTTACGCCCAGGTATATTGTTATGCCAAGTTATGGGAGCCGTTTAGTAGTGGTATTGTGTGACCTCTTTTGTTTAAAGTGTACTAGGAATTCTTTTTCTTTGACTTTTTTTCTTCTGGCCTACTCTAGGTTACTAAGGCTAATCATTATTGTAATATTCTAGCAAAGCCGATGACTTATAGATAGGAATTCTCTACTGAGACTTCAGGCTATACCGCGGGATTGGATATGGATTTTAAATCCGTAACCAATTTTACGGTATCATAATAAGAATTCATGAATATTGTGTACGTAATCTTCTGACTTCCATTAAGTGAGCTCGATGTTGCTGTGATGAAATATAATATTTTGACTTTGATTTAATTGAGTGACAAGCGCCACCAGCCTCATTTTCAATAGTCACACGCTTTAAAAGTAATGAGATGTTTTAGGATATCCATTTACCAGTTCTCGAAATTGCAACATAATAGCCGAGTAAGTATAAAACGTAGATTTTAATAAGAAATAGTTTCTGAGCACACAGTGGACACCATGTCGTATGTATCATATTGTGCAAGCGAAGACCGTATCCACCGTGTGCGCCACAAGACAAGTCCATCAAACTATCCCAAGAAGCGGGCTTCTCAGTGTTGGATGTGTAGCCCCTCACAAACCTTCCAAATGACCGGGTCCACCACCATCTAGGACCCGTGAACTTTGATAACGAGATACATCGTATAACAATATGTAATATAAGAAAACATCAAAATAAGCCAGCAAAAATCATATTCTGTTTACTAAAAATATAATTTGTACAAAATATTATATGTACATAAATCCGTATAAAATGCTTCGTTACAGAATTGTCCACGAGAAAAGCAACCAACCAGAAGGTAGCAGAATACCGTATTGTATATTAGTAACAAAGCAAACAATGCGACAGTTAAGTACTCTATTGTAAGTACAATACACAAAAATTATAAATCGATCAAATCACATGATGCCAAAGATAATCAAGATAATAGCGCATAACATAAATAACATTTTTCTGATTGCTGCGATCGCGATCTGGAATCTCGATATTACATGCCATATTCGTTTAGTACCTAAAGGAAACGATGAGGGAAATATTACTCCATATTGGAATGTTGGAATTCCTGCCAAATGTACCATAAACTATAAACGGTTTCGATTTCCTAAATCTGTCTATCACATCTACTCGTACAGTACTTTATCGAGCTAGAAAATTTTTGATACGAAAAATACACCAAGTTTTATTGAGGAATGGGGAAAATATATTTTGTTTTGAGAGCCATTACTACTAAGTGCCACCACTAATTTTGGGTGACATTATTGTGAAACTAAACACTGAAATCGATAGTAATATGAATCGTATAAAGTTTTTTTACAAAATTTTCAACTCATAATTGTTATGTCACATTACTAGTTGTACCAATGAGCTAAAACGTATGGAAATAGGGAAGGAAGTCCTGTTTAAAAAAACCTTTACTTTTTCGCTTCGTAAGTATAGATTATACAAACTATATCATATATTAAAAACTATTATTTTAGTTAATAATACAGTTCCTTGAGAGTCAGTTTTGTGAAGGTTTATAGGTAGACAGCGGTTGGAAGTTTTGTATGATAGTCCTACGTTTTTGAAGTAAGACACTTGAAGGACGTGTGGAGATGTACTACTAACAATGTTTCTTAGAAATCAACTCCCTTTTGGGGTTGAAACGGGGCATGGTAGTTTATATGAAAGTCCAAGCGTACGAAATTCCGGGCGGCCTCTGGTTTCATATACATATATTTAATGTTTAAATTTCCTTTGATATATTTTACCCTTGATTGGCACGCATGCGCACTGTAGGGCCATCATGCCGCTCATCAATCTTTAGGTAATACATTAATTTATTCAGATAACATTGTCGACGGCAACAACAGACCATATTTAAGTAGCCCTCACAAGTGTTTTCATTAGAATTTAGTCGAGGTGTTTAATATTTCGGATTGTCTCTGGATTATTCTTAAGTAGTTCGGAATTTGTCGCAGAGGGATGGCTGCCTCCCCAGAGGGCATGTTTTATTCATAATCCGGGTAAGAACTCCCAAAACACCGATTTGGCTGGAGTCCATTAAAATCCCGCCGAAGTGAATTTAAATTGAGGTCAAATCCCTCCAGACGAGAACATCACTTACAGGTGCTATTCACACCCTACACTCGCTGATTCCCAGGTGATTTACACCTGTATCGCCGTTTACAGCTTGCGAAATATATCTACTCTTCTCTTTTTTATATTAATCATTGAAACATTGAAAGAATTCTAAAGAAGTGAACTATGAGCTAAGAGTTTAGTTAAAACGACTTCTAAATGCGTAATGCGTATTTTATTTAAACCACGATATTTTTTACTAAGCAGAACCTTACATGTTGTAAGTCGAGTAAATTATACATTTCTGTACGAACCTACACAAATAATTGGATATAGGATATACCCATTATAGTCTACCCGAGTAACTTTAGATTCTAGTACAAGTCTCACGAAATTTTCTTCGTCCATGTTGAAATTTATCCTGACATTGCCTAAATCAAATCCTACTTCTTGAATTCCTTAGAAAAAAGACACGGTGAAATTGCGTTAAAAGTCCCTCATATTGACTATAATCGTATCGAATACTTTTTAAAACCTGTTTACAGCAATTCGAAAACTGCTACAGGGCATTCTGTATTTACTGTTAACAATTTCTGTATGCAACAGCGACGAACAAGTTTCATACATGTATAAACATTGTAAATTATTCTTGGAAATATGAAAAGGTGTGAATTACAGCGTTGCTAGATAAAAGTTGAAAAATACACCTCTACAGAACGACAAAGAGGACATAATTGTTTTACGATTGGGCATCGGTGTTGATAATGTAACAAAGGAATAAAATCACTATACAAAATATCCACAGACCGAAAGATACAATCGTCCGGGAATGGAAAATGACTAAATTATTGTACGTATTCTATCTTCTCCTATAACATAAAAAACCTGGTATTCCAATTAAATCTATAGTGTAAAATATTGTACCGCCGCCAAACTTGAAAATCAAAAAATTAACACTTTCAAAACGATTGAATCTCTAAACAATTATTCAGTTTCATACTAACCTTGATCGATCGATTCCACGAATAAAATAATATTCAGTTTTTTGGATCAAGGAATCGATTATTTAAATTTATAAAATTAAACATGATCCAGCTAAGAAATATGTTTTAAAAAAATGTTTTCGTGTTCAAATAACACCTAAGTGCGGTGTATATTCACGGCAAAAGAATCAAAGTCTTAGTTTGGTTCACATTTGCTCTTGAATTTTTATCGCCTTACTGTCATCAACCTATGTACATATCTCCCTTCACTCTAAACACTCCCATAAGACTAACAACACGTTAGTATAAGCCGGAAGTAACAAACAATGAACAAGATTTCTTGGCGCACCTCAATGAGAGTTTAAATCCGCCATTATTCACTCGACACCATTCCATGGTACACCAACATTAACCGGAGACATCGTATCGTTGGAAATGTGGAATTCTCTTCATCCTCACTACATTTAGAATTAATAAGAATGTAAGGAAGTCAAATTTAAGATTACTAACAAACCGCTCACAAATAATAACATGCTATGTATACACCAACTGATTTTGAAGTCGTTTTGTATCTTAAGCAGTGAGTTGACTATTCGGTACTAAACAATTACCAACGTCATTGGTGTATATAATTTGAAGTTCTATTTTGCTCGTATATTTAAAAATATTCACCGATAATTCTAAAAAAAAATAACGATATTAACCACATCTTAGATACTCGTAAATGAATAGAAATTTCATTATTTTTTTCCAATCTATTAATCTAACAATAACCAATTCGTAAGTTAAAAAATTTTAGTATTTTAAAGTCCAATAAATTATTGCGCACAAGGAGTGTTTCCATTCAAAGTTTCTTAAGTTCTTTCATTATTTATTTCTTTAATACAATTATCATTCATACAAATTTTAGAGAAAAAATGTTAAGCTGGCAAAGTTTTCATTCACAGAAATATCTTGTAGGAAAAGACATACATATGCAAGGAAGATGGTAGATATCTTATTGTATTAACCCCAAATTCGATTCCAAATCTGCTATACTATTGCGAATATTGAGATCATGCCTCCATCTTTACCAAGGAATTGGGATCACTGAAAATAAAAATAACTCTCTGACCATCAGGTCAATAAAGGCCTAGGATTCAAAATAATATGACTGAGGTATTGCTAGGCCCCTTGGTTATCCGTAGACAGAAATAATCACGGCTTACCATGATACAGATTGATTATATTATGATTATAAATCTCTGAAAATATGAAAATACAAAGAGCTCGACACCACTAGGTTACGACCGTCCACGCTGACGTCCGAATAAAAATTCCTTTGTATTACTACCATAATGGCGGACATTGACTGTCCTTTGAAAGGGTCCGTAGTCAGATGAGCAACCACCTATTATCCACTTCACTCAAAACTACTTTAAGTTTTCCGTAATATACAAGATGGTGTAACGAAATATTACAGAACTAATTTACGATCATATAAAGTACGGCAGCGCCGTTACCTACATTATTCAAATCTTCAATAGAGATAAACAAACTGTTTCAAATGGCAACTAAAGGTTTTTCTCACGTAATTAGTTCATCGCAATGCATTATTAATTTTCAAGCAAATAGGCCGGCGGTTTGGGTCGGCCATGTCTATGAGAGGCAAAAGCAAGTGCAATGGCAAGGGAAAAAAAATAATCAGTACTTCTGTGCTATGGAGAGCAGATGAAGCCGTCATGCGTCAATCTAAATAAGGTCTTTCAAGAGACTGACATTTATAAAACTTCTAGGACTTAGGTTGGCCACCAACATCTTTATAAAACCGCATTCAGCATGCTATACGCCTCCTCAGAAGAGATCCGTGCTCAATAGTAGGCAATTTGTTAAAACCAAGATCAAGCTTCCAAATTCAATATTCGAAGTCACTACTAACACAATATATACCTCGAACAAACAACATAAGAGTACATTTCATAGCAAACGCATTACATTCTTTCACACTGGATTTACTTTGAGCAGCAAACAAGCAGGCCGTCACCTGACAGCCGGCAACAGAATGAGACAACTGAGATATTAGATGGCATCCGGAGTACTACCCCGGGACAATAACAATCATTAAAGATACTGACATTTCTCTCTAATATACATTAGGATCTGTGCACTCTTCAATAAGGTACGTTTATAAACGCGTCTTTACTTTCAGAATACGCAGAAGCTTAATGTGAAGCTTTAGCGGTCAACAAAAAGGGATAATGATACAATACTGATGTCAGAGTGGGATTTTTCAAAAATTCTTAAAAACTTCTTAAAGAATAAAATTATGTCTGTTATGCAAATCTGTAAATGTTACAGCTTAACTGTGATTAGCAATTATGGTCTACTACATAGTTTGAACCTTGGTCATTCGAACAGGCCTGGGTTCGAATCCTGCACGCAGCTCTAATTTTTAAAGTTATGTGCGTATTAGAAATACGCATCATCTCTTGCTGCCCTAATACAATACATCGTAAGGAAACATATACTCCCAAGAATTCCCCATAAAGTTCTCGAAGGCGCGTGGAGCCACCATACCATCGACGTATTGTGAGACGGGACTAGGAGAGTACGAGTGTCGAAGCACTTCCCAAGTCTATAAAGTAGTATCAATATGCGAATCAATCTAATTGTTATTATCCTAAAATAAACATGATAGTGATATAAAGAATTGCTGTGGAGGCGCACCCTTATATTACACATACGGCATTATTTGATTTTCCTCGTCATTCGGCGCGATGAAATAAATCACTACAATCGAAGGAAAACCCGTAGTGACAGATGGCAGAAGAAATATTATTTTTGTTAATAATATCAGCTTTCCCTTGCAGCAATACATTGTTATTAAATTTGGTACGAGTACTAATCTAATTTGGAGAAATCAGTGAGCAAAAATAAAATCTTAGACGCACTCTAGCTTTAGTATGTTTCATATGATTGATAAATAAACCATAACCTATGGAGTCTTTTCATAGACGTTATTCTATTAAACAAAAATAGTAGGTATGTACAGTAAACATCAACAAAATCTTCTGGAATTTTGCTGACTTGGTTAGTGGCCAATCCAAATGTCGTAAGTTTCATGCTGCCCTAAGGCCGGCGACATGGCTTAGCAATTGCTAATGTGTCCTTCGAAGAATAGAACTGCCCATGAATTTTTTTCCACTAGTGGTCACTCATCCTGCTACCGACCGCGCCCGCTAACTTTTCCGATCCCTTCACGAAACATGTCGGGTATAAACTCTTCATAAATTAATCCCCATAAATATTAAACATCATCTATTGCAACTACCAACTTCCAACCAATCAATATCATGGCTCGTACACGAACCAATCAAGTGGCAGTGTTACCAAAGCTACATCGCTGACCGCAACACAACACAACTGCATGTAATATATAATTAACGATGTGAACTTGGCTACCGGACAGTAACAAACAGACCACAGTACATTAGTCACACATGGCGGTAGCGGAGCGCGTCGTCAACAAACAGTCGCTACACAGGCCATACAACTTTCTAGTGGGACTAACTATCGATAATACTGTTCAACAGGACCGTTATATTTAAGACAATTTTATGGGCCACCTATGACTGTAAACCTTACTAATATTATTAATGATAAAGTAACTTTGTTTGTCAATCGATATGTTACCAGTTCACGGCTAAACTGATTTTGATGAAACTTGGTTCAGGTATATTAGATTTGGAGGATAGACATGGGCAATTTTTTTTGAAATGAGGAATGAAAAGTTTTCGCTATCGTAGATATAAGCGTAACAATATGTATTCATGCAGTTTGCGGTGTTGATTGTGGGGGGATAAAGAGGGGGGTGTACCACACGGACATAGATGCCGAAAAAAGCTAGTACTCTGTGTAATATACTCGTACTATGTGCAGCTACGGCTCCATTACCGATTGTGCGTACCTGAAGATTATTGCTGATATAAGGTTAATTTATCGTACAAATATTTTTCAGCAGTTTAAGAAAATATTTTTCCTTCATATTACATATGTTTCCTAGTTAGATTTCTTAATACTTACTTAACACAACGCCGCCACTTAACATTCGGTATCGTAGTGAAGCTACTAACTTAAAAAAGTTGCTCGTTTACTTCCTACTAATATTATCACTGAGGATGGATGGATATTTGTTACTCCATCGTATAAGAACTACTGAAAAGATCTGGATTAAATTTGCCACAGAGATAGATTATAATTCGCACAAACACATAGTAGGTTGCTTATCAAGGTCGCTACCACGCGGGAGAACTTGCGGACGGAAACTGGTTGTTAATATTTTTCCAGCGGTTTATTGGATAACGTGAATAAGGCCTAGTATGTGTATTTGCAAGTACTAAATGGTTGTCTATTACACGATGAACATTACAACCGATCCCTTTCAAAGCTACCACTGGATTATTACATTAGATTCTATGAATAATTTACATGACATAGTTTGTGCACATGACAAATGAATGTAGATAGGCGTCCGTGGCTAGCGAGTACTGTACATTAGTGTTTACATAAATAAAAATAGTGAACGATTATCTATTCTATGCTATAATAAAACTCAAAGTGCATTTCCTCTGTACGTTGAATATTTTTTCAAAATTTTGATGAAAGCACAGGGCAGGGATTGATGGGCACTTTATCATCGAAATAGAGCACGAAAACATATTTTTTGGAATTATTGTCTTGTCTGTCTGTCTGTGTGTGTTTGTGTTTGCGCTTGAAATACAAGTATCTCATTCTTGGCCGTATTGTATTTTTGCTAAGAACTACTTATGATACTCACCGAAAAAGCCTTCAAGAAGACAAGACACTGTATTATCCCCTCCATCGTGTCACCGGTAAGACAAAAGGTGCCAGTAAGATGGCGGCCCTTCTTGTCGCCGAGGTGAGGCGCAGCAGCTAGGCTGGCATGGACCAGAGCCCCGCGCGGCCGTGCGTCCCGAGTGGCGCCCAACACGCCCGGCAGGGGCGCGCCCTCCATCAACCGAGCCAATGGGTCCATGCTACCACATCTCACTCAGCCACACACTACACTTCACTTCATGCACTGTACACTGGATGAACTCGTGTAGGCTCTAAATTACCTGATGCTTAAATTATTATAGTTATAGATTCACTTTCATTATAATCTATTCGATATAATTTTCGTTTATCACGTTTTTAAGCATTGAGCAATTTAAGCTTTCAGAAAGTTTTAATGTATTAAAGCATCTGTAACGAACAAAATTGGCACAAAGTTTTATTTGATGTAGTTCATCATTTGGCACAAATTATAATATAAAACTTTGAAGCGATAGATTCAAATGTTCGGTTCATGGATACTGTACGTCAACTCGAGAAGACACAGAACGAATGGAAGCGTTAACTTCGTATTCCTCGCTGACGCAGAGGCCTTTGCATTCATCACACTCGCACTTGGGGGCCTCGGTGGTCCAGCAGTCGCTGTTCACTAACAACGTCACCAAGCTGTATATAAGGACACCCATGCCAATAATTACGTATATTTCCATCATGTATTGGCACTTTATTTGGCACCTGCTCCCACGTACAACGTCTGGTCGTTTTCGTCACATTTTCTGTTCAAGTCGACAAGAGTGTAACAATCGACGTATATCTATTAAGAGGAACACATCAAAACGATTATTTCCACCACAAATCATTCAGGGAACATGAATATTTATGCTCGCGTGTACCGAATACGTCTTTTGCACTCAAACTACACTACATCGTCATTCGAGGTTGTCTTTGACGAATTATTATTATTTATGCATTAGTAGCACTATACTCGGTGCAAATTCGATCTCGAAAGTTTACTATACTAACTTGTCAAGTAAATATTCCAAATCGAATTTGCTTTATTGATGACGGATAACAATAACGACGTTATGAGTTATTCTAGAATTACATCCATAAGGATGCCCATGACCATAAGGCCATCCTTGTCGAAGGTGCAAGCAACCATGAAACTAAGTACGTATTCAGGCACTAATTATAGGAAAAGTATAAATGCATGTTGTACCGCTTTTGATATTTCGACCTGTGTGGAGATGAAATAATAGATAAAAACTTATCCACCAGAAAGAAATAGTGGGCAAAAACCAGCATTTAAATAAGTGCCAGAAACAAAGGCACTTAAAACTTCAGAACAGAAAATGTATTCTGTTGAAATACGTAAAACAAATTCGTTGCTCTGTTGTTCTGCCCTCGCACCACTTATGGCGACATGATTCAATCTCACAACGGGATAACTCTCGCGGTTAATGAGCAGATGATCACCGACGTTCTACTCTCATCTGCCATATATCCAGTACACATTAGACCTTTCACGTTGCAGTCAACGCGCGTTTGTAATGGACATCTTATTTATTGCGGCGAACTACAATACAAACCCCAATCAGGGACCAAGGTATCTCAAGTGTCGACAATGTCAGCTGTTTGGTGGCAGGAATTCGCTAAGGGATCATTATCTTGTGAAACGCGTCCCGCTAGCAACCACGTCCTTGCTTGAGTCATGAAGATGTTATAGTGTCTCAGGTCAATTAGTGTCGTTATTGATTAGGGTTGCTATAGTGATGTACTGCTTCCCTTGTTTCTCTTTCTCGCGTATGTGGTTCCATTACTTCATAGCAGGGGATGCGTCAGTGGTTTCACTTGAGTTTCCCAATCTGGTATTGATAATGTCCAGGGGCGGGAGTGATCACTTATCATCAAGTGACCCGTTCACTTATTTACCTGCTTGTAGCATACACCGCTAAAGTAACGTTATCGTCTATATATTTTATCAGTTCTTAGTAGCTTCGTTCTAACACGCGTTGAAAACAGTATGAATCGCCTGATGTATACAGCCCCTTAATAAGCACCCGCCGTTCGCCCATCCGCCGTACGCGAGAACAATAAAATTGGAACGGAAATCGGAATCACATTTCACAAACGATACAAGCAGAATATACGGTATCCATTGTTTGCTACAACAAAAGGCCAGACGCTGAACGAAACAGATATTGTCAATGGATACGGTTTAGAATTAAATACGGTGTAAGGACATCTTCCGAGCAAGATTAGAGCCTCGCACGACAGCAATTATCGGCTCTGGTTATATCAAAGACTGTGGTTTTGTCGAAGACTTCTTTGGCAAGGTAAAGACTTCTTTGGCAAAGTAAACGTTTCTTTTATTCTTTACTAGACTACTAGAAATAGGTAAGCTGAATTATCAGGTAGGGTTAAGCTAAATCCCTAATATGGAAAAACAAGTAAAGTACAAGTACGTAATAATATTGCCCGAAGTAATTTTATTTATTCTTATAATTAGAATTATTAAGTATTCTTATAATCACATTAATGTCCAGATTCTACAAAAACATCGTAGTTACTAAGATTTCAGGGATCAAAAAGTCGAATGAAAAGTAATTTGTACCTATGACATTGCCGAGGAACATAATATTTTAGCAACAGAACAGGTAAGGCAAGCGCGGACGAATCGGCTTTCCCATCGGCAGCTTAGTCTACGAGCCAACAAGAACCACTTATCGGTCGCAACAACAAACTCATCGGTCTGATTGGGCACATTGTACGCCACCAGGCCCCGCTCACACGACGAAGCTCAATCACGTGCTATTCAAACGCATTATCAGCGGCGCTACCACTGAATTTCTATAACATCAAATTGGAAGACACTGAATAATTTTTAAGCTTAATTGTTGAGTATATCAGCGCAACAATATTGCGAATTTTTATACTGTAGGTTTTTTCGAAAGTACTTATATGATTTGATATGATTTGCTAGACGTTAAGGATATATAAAACTTTGATTACACATCAATAATATTGTAATGATTTGTCTTATTCCATAGTAGGTAGCTCTGAAATACATTTCCCAACCTCAAAAGGCTCCACTTGAATTTTATAGTTCGGTATAAATTTGTTTCTGTATCAAGGACCGCTCGTTATGACAAAGAAATAAAATATATTCCAGCCATTGTTATACAGTCGACATTTAAGTGTCCTCTATTTTATAATCTGTCGCAAACGGATCAATACGTGTATGTATACTGAAAGTCCCAGAATCTCCGCACACACTTGCACAAAATAACAATAGGTATACAGGCACTAGACATCTATGTATGTATGTATGTACATATAATGTCCTTTGATAATTCAGTATGAAGTATATAAATACTACGGCGAGATCTCAGAGACGTTTCTTATTACTTTAGGTGTAAGTGTAGTTAAATAAGGATATTGCAAGTCTGATATTTATAATTTGTATGGTACTTCTGCTCGGAATAATCTTAAATTAAGGTCACAGAATACAGAAACCCAGCAGTAGCTCAATAACAAGTTTGTTATGATGGGCCATCGTTTGTTGGATAACCGAAATTTACACAGGTTGTCTATCTGGGCTCCCTATCTTAGATCATAGATAAACATTTAAAAACCTATTCCATCAATTTTGTACCAGCGACACTCAAAACAATGGATCCGATTACATGGCTGCTTTATATCAGCAGTATAAATATTATCTCCAGGGTCACATTTCTCTCGTCCCAGTCACGCACAGACGCTATCACTCTTCAATGCAAAGCAAAGAGAATTCACCCCGGCAAGACGGAATTCGTTCAAATGATTTATCGAATGAATCTCCGCCCACTGCACTCCGCGTCGACTCTAGTTACTCGACATAAATAAGTTACTAGGTATTCATAAATCTAGAACATATTTCAATGGAAATATTCCACTGTAGCGAAATGTATCTTGTTTTAATGAAGGTACATCTCTTCTAGGAATTAATGAAATGAAATATAATTCTAAATTTACGTATCCTAGTTAAATTGTAATTTTTAAGCGTCTATTTAAAATATGTTTTGTACTAACTTGAACATAATTCTGACCATGAATTTTAAGTTGAAGTATTTCATTTATACATTCATGTACGATTGTAAAAATTATGTCTAAAATGTTTTTATAACTGATAGTTATAAGATTTTTAATATCATTAATAAGTGTAGTGGAAATTTTAAAACGAATTAAATATTTCAGATACATCATTATATCTGTAATAGCTTCAGATTTTATTAATTAAACAGTATTCATCGGCAAAAAAAGCGTAATATTTACATGAATTACTGTTAGAAATAGCTTTGCAGGTACAGATATACATATGTTTGTAGGTACTAGCTTTTTCCCGCCGCTATGTCTGCGTGGTTGATCCTCCCACCCTCTTAACGCCCCTCTCGCCTACCCCCAGTCAATACCACACATGGCATATCTATATCATCGATTAGTGAACACCTTTCATGCTCTATTGGCTTGTCTATTTGCTCTAAAAAAAATGTCTTTTTTTTTTTTTTTTCATTTTAAAAATTCTTTTTTTCCAGCTCTCTATCAAGTTTTATAAAAAAATAGATAAATAGTTTTGAGATGAACAATTAATATACACACACACAGACAAAATTACTTTCGCATTTATAATATTACTAAGGATTAGTGAAGAATGATATTAGCTTGTTATTTTATACACAAGACATATAACTCGGATTACAGTACTACTGTACTCTCAACTACGTATGTAGGTACATATAATGTTAGAACTTTGGCAGTAAAATGTTTGACTGTTGTCGAGATAGCTTCGTACTAATCGCTTCGCTCGTTCCTACTACCAGATATTTGCTTCTGACCAAGATTTATGACTCTCATAATGAGTAATTGATTATAGCCGAATATCATAAACAAAGATCTCGTCGGAAATAATGATACTTAAAAGAAATAAATGATAATTACTAATTCAGTTTCCTACAAGTTAGGAACCTCAAAAGATTATATTCCAGCCTAAGGTTTGTGAGTAAGGATAAGTATTTTAATTCTAGGACAGAAATTCCATATAGATTTCATACATCGTATTGGTGTTATGCTATATCTGTTACTATTATTATGCATGAGTTACGTTGACCGCTTAATTCCAATTTACGTATAGTAAGTAATTACGTTGACCGTTATTTCCAATAAATATATTTTGTAAGTCATTAAACTTCATTTTATTTATGCCTCATTGAGGACATTGCCACTTGAACTGGAGCTTATTATTAATCCTTTTATTCTCTACCCAGTCATAGCTCCTGGAGGCTTCACTATTAGTGATGGCTAGTAATAAAAGCAGCGTCCCAGAATCCATAACTACGCAACAAGTTTCGGATAGGTTGAAAACGAAAATAACTAGACATCATTTAACAGTTCCATGGGTGGACCCTAATATACTCTTAGAATCTGAATCGTAAAGGTCAGAACAACTTAACTTTCAGTCACGCAGGTTCTCAATCAACGCCTCATCGCGTCAAGGCGATTTCGAGTTATAGCATCGCCGATTAGACACCTAGCGGTCGATGAAGGTACCTTGCAGCCAGCTAATGATCATCGCATTTCATCGCGTTTCACGAAATTCAAACTTGAATCTACGGCACGACCTATATTCTAGTATCTATGTACATATCTTATCCTACAAATATGTGAAGCAAAAAGTCATGTTAAAGGAGACATATAAATTCAATTGAATTATTAAATAAATGCTAAGATACAGAAGATTATTCCGATTGATATAATATATCGGTAGTGATGTCCTCAACTTAATTTCGCTTGCCAGAGGCTGTCACACGGAAAATGCCCATCTTTAAGGATATAAAAAAGTTAAAAGAATATAGATGTAATCTTGCGTGGAATTACGAACTATTGATCTTTTAATTACATATTTCATTCATTTGATTATATAGCGTTTTAGATTAATTAACTGCGATCCCATAAAATAAACGATCGTAATCGTTTCATAAACTTTGTAGAAATAAGTGAAAATTAATTAATATTTTATAAGCAGTCATAAACTTTGTAGAAATAAGTGTAAATTAATTAATATTTTATGAGCAGACATCCTAAATATTAATTTGCGGCATCACAGATAGGGGAATGTTGCGCGAGAGATTAAATTAAATTCAATTAAAAAGGATAAGGAGTTTTAATATAAATGGAACTCGAATAACGTCTTCAATAAATTCAAAACCGTTTCCAAACGATTCGTATATTGTGACAGTTACACAAACAATTCTATAACATTCCTCGATCGCATTAAGTTCAAAGCTTTGACGTCCGCGCATCAAACAAACAGTTGAAATTGGACTTCCTGCACATTCCTAACACTAATATCAAGTGCATAAGGTTGAAAACGTGAAACGCAACTAGATAGAATATTTGAGTTTCCGAGTAAACAAGTCACTTTACGACTAGTGGTATGTAAATCAAACCATGTGCAAAGTGAATGCCATTTCGCAGTTTCAGATACATAAGCACTAAGGCTGCCTAATTACATGGTTGAATTCTAAGATGCTGGCTTTGACATATGTATATAAAGTGATTTGACGTAATATAAAGTGTCTCATACATATATCTACTCGCAATCTCACGCAAAACATCATATATGTAGGTAGGTATTATTTTCGTAAACGAATCGACCGGTAGATGTATTGTATAATTAGTATATTTATTTATATAACATGTCATTAATATTATTCATTTATTAACCACTGTGCATTTTTTATATAATAAGAGACTCAGTATCACATATATTCAAAAGCTGGTGTTGTGGTACCATTTAAATAGGATCAAGATCTGACATGCAGGTTTTGAGCTATTCCTAATGATGCGTATTTCACTGCCATTGTTGATTATGTTCTCATTTCATAACTACACCTCGGCCGCGAATCGAAAATAATGTTTACCATTATACAAACTTTTATTTGCCAATGCATAGTCGATGTAATTTGCAATCAGTTCTTTTTATCAATAACTATGGTCCGCCCGCAGCTTTAGCCGCGTGATATGTCGATGATAAGTAGTTATCCGCTCCATAGTTTTTGCGTGAAGTACTTCTTCACATTCATCTATCATCTATTTATAATTCGGATTTATAATATTAGCAGGATTACCACGACCTGATTTCATGAAATATACTGTCGTTGTACCATCCTAAGGCATCATCTTTTTAATAATGTCGATTGTCAAAGATGTCATGAAAGGAAATAAATCTTTATTATTCGAGAAAAGAATCGTACATAAAATTGTTTCCAATTCACCGGGCAGTCTGACAATGCCAGCTATGCAATACGAGATTTACTCGGAAATATAAAAGATGCGCAAACAGAAGATTAGTAGAAAAAATTGTCAAGTTTGTGACTTTATGGAACGGAATATTTGTAATTTATCAAAATAACAAGTCAATAAAATCTACTCGGTTACGTCAAAATAACAAGACATTACATATAAATACTTAAAGTTATAAAATATGTGAGTTTTAGTGTGCCTAATAAGGCTATCAATCTAAATTTTTGGGTGAGTTAAATACGTATGTATGTCTGTAATCTATTTCTGACAACGATACAATTTTAATCGGACGTTTTTGTGTTAGATTATTTGTGCTTTAAATTACCTTGTTTTTCGTTATTTAAATGAAAAACAAACAGCGTGTATGCGGGAATGGAACTTCATGTATGCACGTTAGTGCCGGTGCAATTACATTGTTTCTTGTTTTTATTTAACAAGAAAGAAAGAGTCAGTCGAATCTCTGGAAGCCGCCGCGCCTCGCCCGCGGGCTGGCGACCCAGTTCCGTGTAATTAAAGCCAGGAAGCTCAACGCCACAAGAGCTGGCAGCCGCTTGAGACCAGCGCAAATAACGGACCTCCTTCCACAACGAATGCCAAGAAAAAAATGAAAATATCTAATAATTCGCCATTCGCCACTGTCCGACCGAGTACGAGTATAACATAGGTATTATATTGAAGGCTTCTACTAAGATATACTTAACTGTCCTTTATCTCCACTCACTATCAATTGATATACCATTTAATAGCAATAGTATAAAAAGTAGAAAAAAAAATCAATCAAAAAACAACAGTTCTGAATTGAAACGATATATGTATCTATTCATTTATAAATCAGCTCGTGTTAATCGAATAGGACCTATCGAGTCTAGCAATTTTGACCAAGTATGGGTACTAAACTGGTGATTTGTGGGCAAATTAAGCTGCCGGACCCAGTGGGTATCGTTAAAATCAGTCATTAAATCAGGGATCTTGCTTGGGCGTAATGAATCACCGACATTAGTTTAACCTTTTACATGATAGGGTGACTTTGCAGAATTTGCGACACTATAGGCTTTATCAACCGATCTTGCCCGGCCAAATATGATACTGATATCAAACGAAAATATCAACAAAGGTGTCATTAAGGGAAGAAAAATATCGTTAGGACTGTAGGAAATATCACGCACGATATTCAATCCGTAACTTTTTAAATTAGTTACAAATCATTAATGATCTACTAATGAGCACGGGTCTCTTCTCATACTAAGGCGGTCTAGAGCATATTCTACCACACTTCTGCATTGGATAGATTAGTAGCCAACCCAAATGTAAGAAGTCATGTCATGCCGCCGGAATGTCTCCGAAATGGAGTAACATCTGTTCTGCGCTTTGACAACCGGTAACCATGGTTTTAAGTGCTATTTAAAGCAGGAAAAGTGCTAATAATGGTTTTGACACTTGTGGTCACCTATACACTTTCCGTCCGCGTCCGATATTGCCTAACTTAGCTGATCACCTACTACTGACACAAGCCACTATGAGCCCTTTTAAATATTTTAATTTGAATTGCTACATATATTTATCTATTCCAATGTAAATCACAGATATACCCGTAATTTGCTTTAAACACGGCTAAAACGTCTTAATTACTATATAACTATTACAAAGCTAGCAAAAAATATATTTTATAATACCTCTACAAGTAAAATTGTCCCATATTTTATATACAAAAACAACACGTCACACGCAACAAAGCCAATTCACGGAAGCCAAATAATTGCATTATTCCATAAAGGGATGTTCGGGGTATCGATGAAATACGATGACGTTGTTGAAAATACAGATTGGTACCCTAAATTCTATTGTTAAACATATTCACTGTAATTATCACTATGCTATCGGTATCAACAGCGAAGCTATATTTTTATAACGCCACCCTTACAAAATAATAATATTACTAAGTGGTTATTAATATTATCAATGGGAATGTTATTCTGTTCTGTTCCTTTTTCACGCCTAAGCAATTAAACCAATTTTGAATGAATACACATACAGAGGTAGACAAAAACTTTTCAGTGTTCAAAGGGTTGAAATAGGGGATGAATGTATCTTTGGAAGGCGTTCATTATCGAAGATATAACCATACAACTTTGTATTCGTGTACAAGATAGCGATGAGTGTGGGGAAAGGTATATTTTATATTATTATATTAAAAAAAAAACAATTGGCATATTTTTAAGACCCGTCCGCAAGTAAAATCGACATATATAATATATACAATACAAATATATAACTAAACCAAGAAATATTAAGAACGGCTTATCCTCTATCAGTGCGGAAGTCTTCTGTGACGTAGTTACGAGATAACGTAACGACGCGACGACATTATAAAATGATCCTACGTGCGGATAAGCCTCTGTTACTGGAAACATTCCTGACTCAAAAATCTGAAGTGGAAACGGAAGAATTGTTTTGACGATCCTAATTAATTTTATTTCAATATACAAAGAACGGCATAAAAGATCATAGAAAAAAGTTTTATTCTCCTAGTACACACTGTTCTCAAATTTTACGGACTATGTATGTCCTTGGTTTTTATCAAAGTTAATCATTATATCTATGTTATCAATCAACATGAACATCAATCAATTAGCAATTATCAATAATTATTTTTAAATAACTGTAACGGCGTGCGTTGCTACGCATCAACTCGTCAACCATGTATCCGAACGAAATTATTGTGGCATCAAAACCTTTCCACAAAATTCTGATAAAGTTGTTACTGACATCAGTGCTCGGTTTCGGACCATTTCAGAGTCTATAAATGACAAACAAACTAACTTACAAACTCACAACACACATAATTTTTTATATATTATACATATATATTATTATAATGAAAGTCTGTCAGTGAGAAAAAATATATTTTAAATCTTAACTGGGTTAATATTTGCATCAACAGCCCTAGTAGCTTATTTAGTAGGGGCTTTTGCTGCTAAGCTAAAGTACCCTGATTCCTGTCTCAAAATGCCATTCTTGAGAAAAAGAATCTTAGTTTTTTTATAGCAGCAGCTAGACAATATCAAATTGGCTAATGTATAAGTAAGTAATTTTAAATGGATATCGATTTCTGACCTAAAAATCCCATGAGACCCTTCCTAAAGACATCGAATTGGCGATTATCCTCGATAATCCTTTCGCTATAACGACCCTTGGCCTTAATTGTACGGTTCTCATATCCACGACAAAATTTGTACACAAAAATCAACCTTCTAACTAGGCCATTACGTTCTAAATTTGAAAAGTAACAAAAAACTCAAACAAAATGAAACCTTCAACGCTTGGGATACAGTTCTATCAACGTTGGCGAGGGATGTAAGTTATAGGTACAATTAATTATAGAACATAAAGTTTGCGGCACGATATAGGTCATGCTTTCAAGTTTACTTTGACAAGGACACTGATCTAACGTTCGTGGTAATTTCCAAAATTTATTGTAATAACACAATCTATCAATTATTTTAAAGTACCTGGTAGGCCGAGCTTTACGTGATTTCATTAGTAACATCGGTGCGAGTATCAAGTGTCACTTCAATTTTAATAAGGAGCAATACATATACATAATGGTACCATCTGTTCTTTTCCCCGTCAATATCGTCCAGAAATGCATAAGATTTTCATTAAAATACAACCATAACTCATCTTTTTTTGACCCAAAACCCTTTTTCAGGGTTGATCGAAATCAGTTTTGACATATTCTAAAACGCAAAAAAGTTATTACTTTAATATGTATGGGTGAATTAAATGAATATACATATACCAGAAATATGTAGATAAATGTGATAGACTTAGTGCTCAACTAAATCATGACTTTTGCTTGTCCCTCTGTTGCGAAACATATTCGTTTAATCGAGTTTCAAGTCACAACAATTCTAAAGAATTTGCCCTTCCAAAATATTTCATAATAAATGCCATAACCATCACCGCTATTCACGAAGAAAATAATCCTCGTTTAATATTTCCTCGCTCATTTTAACCTGCAGCTGAATTCCTGGAAATACAATGAGAATGACAGTTGACGGCACCAAAATTAAATTGTAAATCTATATGCCGATAGCATGAGTTTCAAAATGATTGATGTACGAATTTGTCTAACTATAAAATAATAGAAAACGATGTTCATGTTATCGGAAAAATGTTTTCCTGAAACAGCCAACAATTGAGCAGAGCCGACAGATGTATTATTATTTTCAGTAATCTATGCACTTCAGGACCAACACAGCTACATTTGACCGGTAAAATGTCAGCTAAGACGTTGAAGAAATTACCTCTAGCCCAATGACGGCACCAAAGAAAAAATCTTTCGGAGCAAAAGAGTGCTGTGATACAGGTGGTGTCAATAATTATAAAGACAATAGGGGAAGTCTAACAGAAATATGAAGATGGTATCAAAACTGGATTTTATTAGAAAATCTTCTATGTATCCAAGCACTTACACCTGTTTCGATATACCTAAATCTCATACTTCATTAAGAGGTACTAAAGCTCAATCTAGGCCGCTATATACATTAACTTTCAGATAACATTAAATGTTAGTAAGTATTAATAATATATTTACTAGAACAGGAAACAAATAAGTTATTTATAAAAAAAAAATTGCCACCTGATACGGATTACTACTCAAGTACTGGTATTAGAACGGGATTGTATAATTATAAGGAAATGCCAAGAAATTTCTCCGCTATAAAATAAAAGAGAGGAGAAAAGATAATCGTGGGTTCTGAAGGAACAGCTAAAGATATTAAAAGTTAATGAAACATGACGGCGCTGTTTGCCGTGAAGCCGGGAATCCCTAATCGTTATATGAACAATTCACCACAGGATAAACATAATACATATTGATAAGTCCGAATATTAAATCAATATCAATTTACCAAAGCTTTCTTCTTTCAAAGAGTTCTATTCAAATTCGCAATACATGTAACGTTTAATAATAAAAAATTACCAACACTAAATACGTAACCACAAACCTTTAATAGTCCAGAGCCGGACGGCCGTAACTAACAATGGTTGCTCGAACTTCCGGCGACAAAACCGATAATTTCCAGTTAATTTATTACCAACGGACTTCCGGCGAGCGAATGTTAACCGGAACTAACTCAGGACTGTATAAAACGCTATTTTTCCCTCTGGTTTTTGAAAACAAAAGTAAAAAAATTATTGTTACCGCGGACGCGGGTTCGCCATTCGAAGAGTATTGATTACCAGTAGGTAGGCAGGTAACAATTGTAAAATTTTCACGAACGACTTCCAATCAATGCTATATAGCGTTCCAGAAACCTTCATTTTTACTGTCCGTGTTTTTGCGTGTCTCATCCAAACAAACCATAATAGAAAACGCGTTAAGTTTCAATATATCATTTGGTACCACTCTCTCAGATATATCATGAATATATTCTCAGTCTCAGTGGAAAACCTCGTAAATCCATTAATTATAGAAAAAAATTACAATAGAAAACCGAACTCATATATGTATATTAAGCTGTATCAGTTCGGCTGTCATTGATCGAATACGTTCATAAATATCTCAAGTTATAGGTTCTCTGGCATATCTTCGTACAGAAAACTATCGACTAGAGTGTACTTAAATAGATTGAACCATTTATTCCAGTGCAGTTACTGTATTGGTAAAAAAAATTTGAAAAACAAATCAATTTTTTTTTTCGAATATTTCTTGGCATACGAGTATCGCGGACGTTTCAAAGTTAAAAACAAGGATAATAAAAGCACGTTAAAAACAGTTTGAAACAAATCGGCGCCAATGTGAATTCGCTTAAGTAACTACGATGACGAAGGGACAGACATCCGAAGGGCGACGCGGACGTCTTTAGAGAAAATCTTTCGGGCCGGTAAACTTTCTCAATTAGACTTAAGAGACGGCCGTAGCAACGGTGCCACAAAAAATATTATCATGAAATATTTATTTTTCTTATTATATTTTACGATGAATTTATGAATATCTAATAAAAAATAGAAACACAGAACATTTTATGAAATGATATCAATATAGCTACCTACCTAAATATGAGTGAGTTAGTGATAAGACCAAGCAAATTTCGAGGATAGGTATGGATGGGTACGGGTATTAGGTACCTCATGTACCGTACTAGGTAAGCACTTATATACATATAAATAGACTAACTTAAATTTAATTCGTAAAACATATTAACACTCAAAATGCCATGAACTAAAGCAGCTATAGAAACAACTAATCAAAGTATAATTTAATATTAAAATTCCTCTTGCAAGTAAAGTATCTTAGTTAACATTACACGCTGGTACAGAACCCTTATACGTGCGTCTCCAATTTTTCACCTTACCTATTTTTGAAAAATGACGCGCGCAAGAGACTTAACCGCATGAAATTTATGAAGGGACTTATCTTTATATAATTTGAAATATCATTGAGCCAGTGAAGCGTGAAGCGAAGATACAGGCCTAATCCGATAATAGTCTCGACTCCAAGGATATTTATCGAACGCTATTTCACTTTGAAGTACGAAATGAATCGAAAGCCTATAAACTGAATTGCCTCATTGAAGATTTGAAGCACGTGACCTATCGGCTGTAAAATCAAAAAGATTTTTTTTTTAAGTTTTTAAGATTTTCCATGAATAAAACTATACAGGTGACGATCACAGATCACACGAGGATTAAATTAAGCCAATCAAAAACTAATAACAGTAAAAAAGTAATAATTACTAATATATACATACTTTTTCATTATTTATTACAAACATAACCCAAGTACATTATACAATATGTACTCCCTTTGAGTCTGTGGAGGATAAAGGTGAGTCGCTGGCGGACCAAAGACGAGGCTGCTGTCAGTGTCACCGCACGTCATTACGACGGTCACTATCGTTTGAACATTACAATTTCGAACCTCGCTTTTCGCGCATCTCACATGTCATTCGCACCCAGACACCCGCACGAACCAACAGCAAGAGACCGTAAGCCCTACTTGGCGCGAAGGGAAAAACAAGACCACAGGCAACAGAATCGTAGATTCAAGGCAGGCAGCCTTCCTTTTTTCCAAAACCGGCTTAAAGGTTGTATTTTGTCTGGCACTACTCCGTAACAGACGACTCAAAATTTTCAAAAACAAACCAGTACCAAATTACACAAATTAATATACACACACGTTTCGTTAACTAAGTAGGCATTTTCACACATCAATAGAAAATTTTAAAGTCAATTTTCGGAAAAAATAATTCGTCTCTTTAAAGAGTAACATTACGCACCAGTAACGTTAGGCAGGAAAACGTGATGAATACGTCACTTTTATTTAAAAGTGTGTACAATCCTAAAATACTTCAACTAAAAGAGACTCCTGTAAACTTAATTTACAAAGTGAAACTAATTAGAACTAATTAGTCGTGGGTAACAGTCATACATAATATTCTCCCGCAGTCGTAACAGCTTAAACGACTTTTAAAATTATCTATTCGTCGCTTAAAATACAAGTCTGGAATAAAATAGCTCGCATTATCTCATTCCACGCTTTACGAGCGAGATATGTGTTGATAATCTTGGGTGGTTAGCCAAAGGACTTAATCCTTATGATGAGAGCAAAAAGGTTTACATTGCTAAAGACTCATTTCTTCGTTAGAATACCCAACAGTCGTTAAGTTTGTGTTGGCATGAGGCATGGGTGTTTCATGTAAATTGTTACAATATGTTTCCTGTTTTCTTAACACAATCATGTCAAACATTTATAAATACTTAAAATTAAAATAAAATGAACGGTTTTAAACATATGTATATATTTACGCTTAAAACAGGAATAACAAAACCACCTAGCGCAATAGTAAATGCAAAAACCTATTCTATTATCGATTCCATTCTGGTAATAACTCAAGTGAAAAATACGATTTTATCTCTGTTCATTTTTCATCGAGTTTAAAATGACTACTGGTGACCAATGCACGACGTAATTAATAAATTACAGTGATACATCGTATGTTCTGTAAAGCTACTAGATTTATATAGTTCCTAGCTACTTTTTGTGCAACAAATCCCAATAGTAATTATCCTTAAAATTCACGTTTTGAAATAACTGGTATGATAGACCATATTTTTTCTGCACGAATTATACTATTATGATAATTAAATTTCAGCTAAGTTATAAACTGCCAAGCTTTTTAGATTACATTATAAGAATTAAAATTTAATTAATATAATCTTACAAGTATTGTTCACTATCACTAATCCCAGACGAGTTCAGATTCTACAAAAGCTACGTTGCTACGTCACTCTACGACAGGCGTAGCATATGTCTACAGGACAAGGTTTAAAAAACATTTAATGCTGAAGTTTTTTACACAGTTGTTATACTGAAATCATGATTTTACAGACTAAACTCATCAGCGATGAATTATTATGTATTTTTAATAATGCTTAAAGAACCAAAGGCTTTATACGTGATTGTAAATTGTATTCGGTATTTGAAAGATTTATAGACGTTTTCTGTACAAGCCATTTGCCCGCAATTATTTATATTATAATTGCAAATGGTCTAGTCTAGCTAGATCTATTATTCTCCGCTTTTATTGAAGACGTTCTGACGCTCCATGAATCTTAAAAATACTGTATACATTCCAGAAATGAATTACAGTCATGAAAAGTCGCTATATTCCTCATATAACTCCATCCTCGAGCTTCGCAACCATTACCAAATTCAGGGTAACAGTTTTCACTTAAGATTATTGAATGAATAAATTAAATCGTTTCCAAATTCATACAAAAATACTTACAACAAACGTTTTAATTCAAAAGAACGAAATGAACTCACTGACAATTTGTCATTTATCCTCTCTAAGGAGTTATATCCCTTCCCTGTGCAACAAAAAAATACATAAATAAACGTAAATACAAATTCATTAACATAAAACTAATTGGAAGTAGCTCTGTCTGTAAAGTGAGAGGCTCCTGGTTCTAATTTTAAACGGAGGATATATGTATATGTACATAATTTTTAAGGATGAAATGGCATGCGTGCCACGAAGAACTGGAACAAGTTGACCGCACCGTTCGTTTCATTGTAAAAGCCCTTAAATTAAGAGTAAATAACGTTAATATTTACTAAGTTAGTGCGCTACATAAAGTATCCTTTAGACGTCCTTAGTTACGACGACATATTTGTCCAGGCGGCCGATTCCCGTTTCAAAATTCGTAGCGGCTTTGTCGTTGAAGCGCAATTTGGAATTCACATTCGCAATCACATTTAACTGCACCCCACCGACATTGATCCAAAGGTCGTTCGTATACGAAATGTCAACTGTATTCCGTTCCTACAGAGTTGAAGTTTTATTAAAACGTAGTTAATATAAATGACATCGATCCCAAAGTCGTCCGTCAACGATGTCAACTGTATTCCGATCACATAAGAGTTCAAATTCTATTGAAGCGCAGTTAATACATATAAGCGTGAATACTAAATTCCAACTGGACTGCAATGGACCGACTTTGAATTTGAATGATTTCTGAATTTGAACGACTACGAAATTGTTTGGTTCTTATCTCCGACCCAATGTACAAGTTTCGTAGGGAATGTACTTAAATATACATATGTATATATGTGGGGTATTATGAGCGTTGATATTGTTAATATAGTTTTTGTGAATAAATAATTTTTATTTTTAATTTCTTTTATTTCCTTCTTTAATATGATTAACGACAATAACGTATAATTGAACAGTGATAGTGGTCAAGTTTTACCTGAATAAAATTAATAATTAATCTTTTATTTTAGTTAATAATTTTAGCAAAATATACGTAACTACTATAACACACACAATGCCTCAGCAATTTCCCAAGTTTTATTTGAAGAAACTTGTACAGTGACGAGACCGTAATCCACCTTATACATTGTAAACAAGTTGCCTGTAATAAAATCATTAAGTACGAAGTTTCAGCCCAATAAAGCTCGCCCTCAAACTCCCAAATTTGTGGCGCTATTAAATAAATAACTTTACGATGGAACAGGGGCAAATATTGATTACGGAATTGAGCGACGGCGGTTGAATCTGATTGTTGATTCAATTATCTCCCTTTCTGTAAAACACTAAATTCTTCTCACTGTTTCTTTTACCCAAGTTTGTATAGAAATTGATAAGATCACAATTTACCGCTTCTGTGTTGCATAATGGTATTTTGTTATATATCTTTCAAAAACATGAGTTAAAATATAAAACTCGCAACCTCTTTTATTATTTATTTAAAATAAATAAGATATTAAATAGGCAGGACAGTTTCTTAACAAAGTTGATGATAAGAAAACTTAATTTCAGGTCTAT
Organism: Asbolis capucinus; assembly: GCA_018249125.1. Taxonomy (NCBI): domain Eukaryota; kingdom Metazoa; phylum Arthropoda; class Insecta; order Lepidoptera; family Hesperiidae; genus Asbolis; species Asbolis capucinus. Next base: position 96,881 of record DWJZ01000001.1, read on the forward strand.
ATTGTCAATACGTCAAGTAATAACTCAAAACATATCAATTCTACGATGACGATGCATTAAGCGTTATGCATTTTTATACAAACAGTACTATGATGACTTGAGTAACTGATGACCAGCTAAACACCTAAGGGCTCAGCTAAGTTCATGAAAATATGATTGACAAAGGATATAGGTGGTGATGATAACTAAGTTCTTACAATATAGAGCGATATTATTCCTACAAGTAACCAAACTATGTACATTTCAACTTTTTAAAATTCATACAAGCCCATCAAATTTCTACTCAAATTTTAAAAATTGTTTAAAAATGCAACAGATGTTGTCAGTCTAAATTACAAGATATTTCACATTGAAGTATAAATAGAACATAAAATAGAATTCGCGATATAAAGTTAAAGCGAGGGAGCTCTGGACCAGCGAGATGTGGGTCAGTAGATAAACCCCGAGTGTTTCCCCTTAATCGGTCCAAGGAATGTTTTACGTAGAGATAGATATACATCGCTGAGAGCCGCCCATCAACTTATCTATACGAAACATGTAATTCATAACATGTAGGTTTACAACGGGTGAAAAGAAGACAGCTATATGAACCTTCCCTCAATCTTTTAAATAAACATAGTCGATAAGATACACAGAGTATTAGTGCGGCATACTTTCTTGAATATAAGACTAAATGCAAATGGAATTTCCACTTCTTTTTTAACTAGCAATCAGAAGAAGACGGAAGTGTCCACACAAACACCTAGCATTTGCAAATCACTCGGATAGCTGAAAGTTTAAACATATCAAATAATTCATTTAAAATACCTTCAGTGTGAATTTGTGATAATCGTGTTCATTTCGATTATTTTCAATAATACTCTGTACCGTTCGCCTGGTGTGGCGAGTGGCGGTAATCACTTATCATCAGGTGACCGGTCGTTTGTATCAAATAAAACCTAAGTGCGATATTATAAGACTTTCCTCCTTCTTATATAATTGTCGTTTATGCTTTAATTGGTATGCGTTACGTCAGTAGGCGAATAAAATAAACGATAAATTAATACGTGGTCGGCGAAGCGCATACACACATTTTGAGAAAAATTACAACGGATAAATGAAATTGATACGTATTTATTCTTTTGCATAAAGCTACTACATTGTAAACAATACAAGCTAACAATTGTCAAAAATATGTATGTATACTCGTGTTTTATAGTTTTGCAATGCAACAGACTTAATATGTATGTATTTCTTTGTACTCAACATCCGAAGATAAGTCCAACGAGAATCGTACGCAAACTTTACGAATAATATTTCTACAAACGTTATGCAGTCTACGAACTAGAAAGAACAGTTCTTCAAACTATGAAAGAATTGCAATGCAAATGTTACAACAGTCTTTGTATCGACGTACACTCCGGACACATCGCTCGTACTTTTGCTACGAATAACTTACACCTCTCGACATACAACGGGAAATACCTATAGCGTAGCTGAACTATATATGTATATGTACATATACACATTTCATTATGACAGTAGAGTTTCTTTCTAAATCTCACTACTTAACTACCGCATGTTATTCTTTATTCACCGATGTGGCAAGTAACTAATTGTACGTACATGGAAACTTTGGATAATTTTGTAGTCGCACCCTTAGGCAACGTGAAGTTCGATTGGGAGTTCAAATAAACTCAAAATACTAACAAATTATTGTGATCTGACAATAAAAGGTTCGTCATATTTTTCACCAGTACACATTTTCATGTTATTAAATAACAAGACTCATTAAAAGCAGTCAAATATAAATTTTAATTTTACTAAATTCATCGGCTATCCACATGCAAGTATGTAACTCAATATTTTAAACGTATTTCACTAAATGAATTAGCTTACATACTATAAATTTAAAATACATTTCCATAACACTACTTTATGAACGAAGCTTGATATTAAATTAATGATTGTCGACACAACCCGCCCGCTCTGCAAACAATGCACTTACATGTTATTTTACTCTGCGTAATGTACAAATTAACATAAAGCACAGTCGAGAGAGCTGTACATCAGAGGGTTGAAATGTACGGCGGAGATATTAAATGTCGAGAAAATAATGTTAATAGTATAGACATAATGCTATGTTACGAGTAATGCTGAACCGGCTCAACAGTCCAGGAAGGACAATGTTTGAACCATGACAGTCGCATGCAACTGGATTGAAGTATCGGCGCGAAAAACATATGTTTATCGTGAATAACCGTAACACAACACAATATACACATTCCACGATGAATCGATTTTAGGAATTTACAGTCACTTGCAATTGCTCGTACACATTATGTCAGTCGACGTTCAGCACGACCGGTTAAAAGGCTTGTCGAACGGGTAATATTGGGCTCTAGAGGGTAAGTAGGTTTCGATCAAGATAATTTTCAATTGTTCTATTGCCAAGAAGTAAAAAGCAACCATGTCCAATTATCACTCAGATTAAGATTCATTAATGATTGTTTACGATATTTTTTGTGTTATCAGAGTTTTCATGGGCTTCATTAAACTTGTTATCAGTTAATTTTTATCACAGAAGTCAGAAATATACCTCGAAATAATATTTATCTTCATAATTATTTTTTTATCTGGTCCGATACATAATCTCTAAAAGGCTCAAGAGCTAACGAATAAGAGCCAAGTAATAACACGCTTTGGTAGCTACAGACCTCTGTACTCGTTATAAATACATCACTTCAATAACCTAACGTAGAAAAAAACTATTCGTCATCCTATTTACTTAGCTGCTACGGAATTATTATTACAAAGGTATAATAAAATATCTTTAAAAAAAATGTTTATGCACATGCAAATTTTTAAGGAAAATAAAAATATTGGTATTTTTTTTCTGATGTGTTTCTTGTTACAGTTTATGTCTTGCAAATATCTACTAAACACAGTCAACCGTAATACTGTAATACGTATGTTCCGAGTATATTTTATGTTATTTCCGTCTGTTTCTTTCGTTTTAGTCCCGTGTCTACTTTAAATCCAACTCTGAGCACTTGGTCGATTTTTTTGTATTTTCTCACAAACATTCAATTAATCCTTTTCTCTTTTAAGTAATTTTCAAACATGCCACTTTTTCATTTACTAAAAATACGAGTATATTTTGTATATTAACAAGTATATAGCGGTGTAATAGTAAAAGCATAAAAGTTAAAAACATGAAATATTTTTCTAAATGATGTTTATCCCGAAGAGAATGTCTGCAATACTCGTAATGAGGGTTTCTGTGAGCGTCACTTATATTAAAAACGAAAGTATTGTTTTTATTCAGATTGTATAAGTAATATACAGTATATATGTAGAGTACATCAAAGACAAGGAGTTCATAGCGTAATTGATATTGCTGTATTAGACTCCACCCATTCATATCAAATTGATATGTTTTACAATTTTATTGAAGTTCACTGAAATTTAATTATTGAAGATAATTTATAAACATATATATAAACATAATAAAATGAACGTTGCTGTACGTAACAGGTCCGGGCTGCTAAGCAAGAGACCTCGGATTTGTTTCGTTGTCGAGATTGACATTTATGTGACAGCAGATTTTTCATGTGATAAGCAGATATGAGCAAACGGATCGCCTGATGGTAAGTGAACACCGAAGCCTATGGACATTAGCAACACTAAGCTTGGGTATCATTTACCCGTTACCAGCCAGAAATAAACTTATATCCGCACGCGCCGATAACAGAAAGAAACAAGGGAAGCAGTACATTGCAAAAGCGAACAAGGCAAAAAAGGACTTTCCCAGACTCCAGGCATACCAACATAATCTCGCTTCAGGACGGAAGAAAAATGGAATGGACTGAGACAAAGGAGCTAATATACTAAATTTGTAGACAAACAATTATGTACACAAAATATATACAATACCCCTCAGGTGAAGGCAATGTATATACATTGTACGGTACGTACAAAAAGACTGTACACTAAACCATCAACGTACACGATGAAAGAAGCTCGTACAAAAAGGAGAATTGTATTGTAAACGAAATCAACGTAAAAGATCGCCGATTACAAGACAGCAGACAAATGTCGCGCATAACTCTTCTTGAAACCCTCCCTGGAAACACTCTTTCTCGCCCCTAATGGGAAACGTGACTGCTAAGCTTCAAATTCGATTGATAAACGACCTTGTCATTGAAGGATAGGATAGAGACTATCCGAGCATGTCAATCAGAATTAGAAAAATAAAGTACATATTAAATATTAATAATGAATACTTACGCTTATACATTCACACAAAATATCACCAACATACCGAGAGCAAACATTCCTTTGAGAAATAAACTCTGCCTTGGCGGGAATCAAACCCGAGCCCCTCGCTTCGCAGGTATCTAAATGTATACACTAACATACAGAGGCTTTGATAGTTCCTGAAATCATTCCTTAGAACAGAATGTCCATACAACATCATTGACGACGACGACAGTGTGGGAGTAGATATACCATAAAATCTTCAATATTACCCTATAACTAAGTTAAAGGCTTACGCCGTGGCGTTAAGATTCCATTTATCATCAAAACACAACATTCGAATTCAGATACAAATCAGCAAGTCCTGAAAACAAATACGAGTACTTATATTACTTCTCACATGTTACATTAGCATTCCCCTCGGCGAGGATTCGAATGCGATACTTGGGGTGGGATATGCGGGCTACTAGGCAATAGGACTTTCGATTTTATGTGTTTTATATGACCTGTAAAAATATATAGGATTCGGATTCATTTACCCAAAACGACACAACGTAGAATGTAACATGTATTGCATTGCTGGAAATAAATCAAATGAAATACCCAAATCTTATTAACCTCAACTCATAACAATGAATCCATGTAGAAATCAATGATGCATCCGCCATTCCCGTTCCAATATGTATGAATGCCTGTTTATACGAAAATATATTTTTTATAATACATAAAAAACGGTCGGTCGTGTCCTGTGACGGAATACGGAATGTACGAGGAAATTATATTTCAGAAGAGACCATACATAGTAAATGAGACAGGAGTGCCTAATCCGAGATTATGCCAATGATATACATATTATATATCCATCACCGCATTAAATATTAACCCGTTGTCTTTACACATTGACGTGAAAAGAATAATTTCAGTTCCAAAAAAATAATTCAGAATTTTGTTATAAACGATACTTAAATATCGCTCTGAATGATATCTTAACGATATATACGTGTAAACGTTGCTTATGTAAGATAAGCGCCTTCAAAACTTTACTCCGAATGAAACTGTACGACGAAAGGGAAAAGAGGAAAGTTGCAAAGGAGCATCTTATCAACGTCCCCTGAATGACAGGATGACTGATTGATTCACCGCAAAGCTTTCTCACTAACGTGTTACATGTCAACTAATGCCAGGTAGAGCGATACAGTATCGCTTGTAGCCGATGCTGTGGTAACCGTGCGTGTAATGGTGATCATACACTTATGTCAACTGAACAGAACAACACTGGTCACTGGGCGGTCATGTCGTCATGGTAGTCGGGCACTCGCGACGTGACGCGGGGACACGCGGGCGCGTGCGGTCGCCAGGGCGGGCGGCCGATCACTGAAGGCGGCCCAGTCTCCCCCGCACGACCCACCCCGAGCTCATCCGCCGCAATAGAATCTCTCAAAATTATTTTATTGAGAAATCTAATGAGACGAAAGACGTCCGATTCTAATATTCCTGCAGTTACAGCCGAAAATTAATGTTTAACCGATAACATACACGTGTTGCCAGAGTATTACAAATGTTTTAAAGTTTACGATGAAAATAAAATTGTAGTATTTATTTGTTGGGATGTTATTCAATCATTCTTGTTTTACTACTATAAAAGGCTACGTTACAAATGCTAACATTAGAAACAATATTTTAAAACCATAATATCTATCAACATCACTTCAGACGAGAACTTAATGAACAAAGTAAAAATTTTATATTTCTTTAATTTGCATAACATAATTTCAGGCTGGAGCTCCTCATTAAAGAACCTCCGGAAGCATGCTCATGAAGTAACAAATTGACATAACAAGGGCTTCACGGTTAACGATATGCTTATGTACTCGTTAAAGTAAATTACATTTAAGATAATAAAACATAACTCACGAAGCCCTATACATTATCCATGATGAAATGAAGCTTACAGTTCTTGTGAGTCTTCCTTCATCCATTTACGTGAGTTAATAAATAAATTTTAGGTACATCACGTCGTGAAGGGTATAGAAGGTTTTGAAAGGTCAAAGAGAAACACGTAGGTAGACTGTATAGCTCGAGGCGAACTACGCTCGTAGGCTTGAAAAAATTGTCAACGTTATGGTCAAAGCAAATTTACGCGTACTCCCGGCATTGTGGAACTATACCGAGAAAACTGCGCCGGACGTGAAATTCAAACGGTGAAATAACCCAGCCAGTTTATACGCTCGCTTACCCCGTTGTACTGCAAATCTGACTAGCTTCTTTCAGTAAGCCGGGATCGATAGGGCTGGCAGCTTTCTAGTTAAGTAAATAAGATACCAGACATTTATTAGTTACGGAAAACTAGGAGTCTCGACGATCGCAGTGGAAAGTGCGAGCGTTCTTAAAGTACCAAAAGAACGCCTGACAAGTACAATACAGAGTAAAATAACAATCTCATCTTATAATATTGCTTTTATCTACGCATATAATATGAAATAACCAGGATTGTTCATTTATTTTTCACAAACCTCTGTGTCCTTTGTATCGTTATATTTTTTAATACAGAACATATCGGCGACCTTTTCATGTGTGTGATGTCTACCAACCCGCATGTAACGTAGTAATATAAACTTATAGAGAATCCAAACCCAGCCAGAAATTCGACTTGTAACTTGGATAATAGTTTTGGCATTAGGGTAAAGGATACTCAAATAGAAATATAAATTGTCGCAAATCTATCTACATTCTGAAATTTTGCTAACGTATTGCACCATACTAGACTTCTTTAGCCGTCTTAAAAAATGTGGTTATCAATTCGATACATACTCGTAAATACATATGTACATATCGTACTATTAGTAATACAAGAGATCAAGTCAAAATTTTGTACACTTTAAAATCGAAGGGTACATTCTCTACCGGTTACCGGTGACAGGGAGAAAGAAGGACAATAATGACACACAAAGCATGTTGAAAAGAATACCAGTAAAATCGGAAAACAGAATCTTAAAACACGATTTCCCAAAAATCTACTGTTTTTCGATCGTGTCCTTATATTTCTAATGGTGAGGTATGTTTGTGCCATTGTTATAAATACCAAATATTTATGTTTATCTATTTTATTAAACATCACGAATTTTTCAATGTTAAAATATTTAATAGCGCTTTCCTATGTGGCTTTCATTTATTAATTATAACTAACAGAGCACATGTATGTATCTTCTCGTAACTGAGGAGGCCTAGAACATACTTCACTACGCTGCAGTTTGGTTGAGAGATTTTTAAATAATTATGTCAGAGAAGACACCCGTGCTAAATAGTGGGCCTTGATAGGCTGAAAAAATACTACAATCTTCAAATAAATTCTACAGATGCACGTATTATACATACTGGTATGTGTGTAGATATTATCATACATATTAATACAGTATGTTTCTCAAAACATTTCTCCTGCTCATAGTATTTTTCCCGTTGTTTTCAGACTTGTTAGCCCTGACAGTGAAATGGGCACAGACCTGTAATCTCCAAGTGAAATTGGACGGTGCGCAGTTTTACTTGCAATATTCCTTCAAATATTACTACTGAAACAATTTCTACGGATGACGTAACGATGCTCCGTTGTCAGATTTCAAGAGTATATTTTCTATAGTTTTTCAATGGAAGTAATAAAGCGGCTACCAGTTTATATATCTGGTTTTTGTAGGATATTTTTATTGAAGATAAATGGTACATTGTGAGTGTAGTCACAATGAAAGCAGATAGTAATATCCAAATGTAGCCCGTATTGTTGCACTAGCATGTACACAAACACAATTTGGAGCGTACACTATCATGATTACCTTATGTACCTTCCTACTCAAACCACCCACACGCGATGCCTGGAATTTGTTTCTAAAAGGAATCCCATTTCAAATAACGAAATTCTAAATATAGATTTATTTCAGACCCCGAATTAAATAAGTATTTACTGTTTTCAATTATGTAACTGTAGACGTCTTGGAAATTTGACTGACTTAATATCAATTCCCAACTGTGTCGGAAACTCATTAAAAATTTGTTTTCAACTTGGTAATTCAGCGATCACAAGTTGCGCATTCTCATTACAACCACAAGACACTTTGTAACTACCGGCGTGCTTTGAATCAAGATTGTACAAATCAATATCAAATTTCAAAGTTCATTATTAAATTTGGTAGGTTACAACCATGTTTGGAATTGTATCTTTAATACAAAAGTTACCACCACTGTCACATTCCTGGTTTCCAAATCCTACCTTTCATTAGTATATGATATGCGCAAAACAAGGCATTAATCAACATATAGGCCATTTCGAATATATATGTAGATCTCGATAAACATAATTCTAGATGCTGTATTAAGACACAAATTCTTAAAGTCTGATAACAATTTGTAGTAATTTCATTTCAAAAATATAAATCTTTACTCGAGCACACAAGAAAGGTAAAATAATGAAACTAAAAACATTTAAGAAATATTAGAACGCACACCAACACTGCATACATACGAAGCGAATATGAATATTTAGTACGCGGCCGACAAAGCCGTTTTGTTATTCCCGTCACTGAATATCAGTCGCATATCGACAAACGTTCTACCTGGCTCTGTTTCCCTGGTACATAGCAATATGTAGATTAGTTCGTGTAGCACGCACTAGAATTTCATAGCCACTCCAGCTGGGCTGAACGAATTAGGGGATTATTCAATTCCACTGACCACTATACTCCAACACAACATTTTTATCAACATGTATGAATTTAAATGTTAACTTAAAACGTCACTCTTAACATTTTCATGAGATGTTAGGAGTTAACTTTCTTTCTTGGCATTTCCATTTTCGACAACGTTTTTACACATTGCTTTTCATCTGATATAAAGAATCACGTCCTAAAATAATATAAGACGTCCATTTACCAACAATCGGAAAAACGTCGGAACCGTCATTACAGTGAATGCAGTAAAATCGTGTTGATGTCCACATCAGTTGCCATTTCAAGTCGGCCCACGTATGACGACTGATTGCCGATACCTGGGTACAGACATCAACCCAGCACTACCTTCAAATTTATCCATACAATTAATTATAAGCCCAATTGATCATGCATTAAGTTCCAATATTGTACGTACGTCTACTCTGCAGCTTCAGCTATGTGGGCGCGTATACCACGTTGCGTAGTTACCAATGTGAAAGAGTTACGAGCGAGGCAACCCGTCGAACGTCGTGACTGCCGCTCACATCAGTGCAAACTCATGACACTCCAAGCTTTATTTACTACAACATAAAGTTCAAAACTGTGTACGTCAGAATTCCCAAACACGTTCGTAAAACTTTTTGCTTTATATAACTAGTATACATCCCTCAGTCGATCTTCAAAATTCTCTCTGAAAGAAATATCTAGGAATATATGTTTCAACAATTTCTCATAGAGTTTAAATAGCTTTCTTGTTGAAAGTGCGCTCGCAGCTGAATATGAATAATAGATTATTTGTATATTCAAAGTGAATGACTAAATAATTCTGTAAACATAATGTAGATATCTTTTTTAAAACAAACATGAACAAAATAAAATACAAATACACATTTTTTTGTTTCAAATACATTTTTCGATAAAACAACTGGTTTTTGGCCTTGAAGCGTCCATTTCATTTGACTCCACCAGGGCTATATGAGTTAAGAAATGATTGATGTTTAATTGCTGCCAAGTGGGTCACCAACTTAATGCTCTAGTGAAGCGCCAAAGGACCATATTTAATCAACCCAAAGTTAACCAACTCAGAAACTCGCTTTAGAAACAGAACAATTTCAAAACTTTCTCTGATTAATTTGAATAGAAGAGATACAAATTAAAAAAGTCATGCTTTCATGTATTAGCTCATAATAATAAACTGAAAAAGAACTGAAAAACACTAAACATAATATTGTTGCATTTGTTCCTAAGTAGCTCTTAACTGGAAGGTGCTTTTATAAATATTAAATCATGTTCAAAGTAGTTTTTTGAAAAAAAGTTCAACGGGTATCCACGATGAATGTATGTATGTAAGTTATCAAACAATTTAATAGTTACATATAGATATATGTACATCAGATCTTTTAATAGCTATCAGATATGTGGATATAATTATGAACTGAAAAAATATTTAGTATTTTGTTTCATGTATTTCAATTGATTCATATAAATTATTGCTATAATTTTATCCTGATATATTTTTGTATCAACCACTACCGCAACTTTACAGCATTCCAGGATCACCCGTAAGAGAACACAAAAGACTTTAACTGCTCTCAGAGTCGCTAGTACTTAGAAGCTATAAGTTTTAAAGTGTAAATAATAAATGAATAAGTGCCTATTTCAAGTCGTTTCAGAAGAACAACCGACAGGGCTTCAAAGGAACAAATTGTTTACTAACCATTCTCGACTGACTTCTAGGAAATTAAGACAAATTCACAGCCTAAATAAAATCGACCAAGTGCGAATACGAGCCCTAGGTTCCGTACCACGTAAAAGATACATATATTCAAAGAATATTCCCATATGCATAAAACATGTATTAGCGTTTCTTTTATAATGTAGGGGTGTAATGAAAAGTGTTTTCAAAATATATACCCCAAGATGATAAATGTAAAAAATTACAATAACATCCGATCACATCCCGAGGATTCAGCTAGCATGAATATATGTAGTATACAGAACATGGTGTCTCTTTGTGAAGCTCCTATAACTATAAATCGGAGCTTCAGTACGGTCGTATGTATCTTTGTTTTACCACTTCCACGCGGATAATAAAAATCTAGTAATCATATATTTGGCTTTTAATCTATAACACACAAATTCTAGTTTCAGATTCACTCATAAAACCTTCCGACACCGCATAAATTTATTTACTCTTCATACCATTGCGTCCACTGCGGTCAGTCGCTCAACCAAAACACAGAAGAACAATTAAAGCGAAAATTGCATATCAAATTAATGTTAACATTCCGGACAACAAAGACGACAGTATTAAACCGGGTTGAGTACACTGCGGTTGTTATTTGCGATCGTGTTGGTGACACGCTGAAAAAAATTACGTTGTACTTAAAACAAAAACACCCGAAACAATTTTATTGTTACCTCGCCCGAATTAATATTTAACAGGGTGAATTTGTTACGGCTCGGGTGGGTTTCGCTGCAGGTAAACTGGTAATAAGAGTCGACGATATGGACGAGTATTGAGCTCTGGCTGTATCCATTAAGGCAAAACTATGGAATTCTTTAAAAACATCAATAAGACCACTAAAAGTCAGTATTAAATGGTGGTTGACAACCTTTGCACGGACCGTGAACAGTTTACCGCACTAAGTCACGAGAACGTAACTCGTTCGGCACTATCGTTAACACTTACAACGTACAGGTAATCTAAAAACGTTTTTAAACACATTTTTGCACAATAATACGATATCATATTAGAGAATATTAAAAAAAAAATGAAAATTTCTAAGCCATTTAGTTGGCGAGAGAAAACATGGCAGTGAAACCTAGTACGACACACCGAGAGAAATTTGGCCTACCAAATAGTGATACCTAACAATGATAACATTATCAGTCCTCAAAACATGTTCCTCGTACATCAGTCCACAGTACAACAAATGGCCAACACAGCGGACCGCACTTTATCTACAGACCCAACAATTAATACGCAACAAACGTAAAAAAACAACGTTACACAATTTAAACAATGCCATTCGCAAAAAGTAATGTCCGTTGTCAGCGATTCCCATCGGAACAAACGTATATTGTAGCTGTCAAAAGTTCAAAACGAAGAGCCGTAGTTTTTGGAATACATCACATTACACAATCAAATTCAACTTTTGGGAGGAGTTTTATTTAGAAGCTAGTTTGAAATGGAGCGGGGAAATTCAGGCATCGGCGAGGTATTTGCTTGCGCCAGAGATCTGTCAAGTGCACACGATTCTCATGGCTCGGGTATGCAGTGGACTGCATGTCAGCTGAATAAAAAACAGCTGAAACGCGACATCCCACTCCATTTCACTGAATATGTGAATTCAACCTTGTTTAACGCGCTCTGTTACATAGAAACCTAGCTCATTCCCGCGTCCTTGCTCACTGACATTACTGAAGGAATTAATTTATTTAATATTAGGTAATTAATTAAACTAGAAATAGATTTATTTAAAATCACTTTTAAGATATGACGACTGCATCATTTCCTCCGTAGTACATACGAGTATAAGATATTTAATATAATATAACACATTGTAGAAGCATACATTTTGCTAACAGATAACTGTCAAGAAAGAATTTGCATTTTTTATCGATATTGTTACCAAAGTAAGCTTATTAAATCAGTAACGAACGTAGAATTTTTCATATCACAAAACCGATCTCAAAGTTTAATGAGAAAATATTTTGGTTGACGGAATGTACGCGGCGGTGGTCGGTGGATGGTGAAATATGTACATTTGATTTATTTTTACACTAAGACCACTGAATATGTTTGATGTAACAAATAACTAGTCTTTTAATAAAGAGAACTAGATTATTAACTAGTTTCTGACCGCGGCTTTTCCCGTGTTATGTGTTGATAAGAATTAGCCTAAGTTTTATCACAGATTATTATCTAAATACATATATAAGCCAAGTTTATTTTTAATCCATAGAACAGTTATCAAGGAAACCCAATCATACAATCTTTTAGATGTCCAAATCATCCCGGTTGAGTCCACACCGGGATAAAATCTATCTTATTATCGTGCCAAATCTGATCTTAATCCGTTTAACGGTAGGCGCGTGATGAAAAACCAAATAAGCGAAAAACCAAACATCTTCGCAAACTTTCACATTTATAATATTAATAGGATAAACGCTTCACGCGCGATTCGGCTCTCATCCCCTCATCTGGATTAGAACTAGACGTTTACTAGCGTAGCAATGATATTATCACCACCAACCACCACTTATGACACCTTGGTCAGTATGGGATTGAAGTTAGTATTTTAAACCGCCCCAATTGCACTTCAAAATATACATACATTAACGAAAGCAATGACCAGGGTCACATGACACTAACGCAATGACCTAAAGAGTCTTCCCTTTAGATGGGTATTTCACTTTGTCAGCGTTGCCAAAAACCTACATATGTAGACGATTGGAATACTCGAGTCCGCGCGGTTTACTTATGTCATATTTTTATACGAAGCATTAGTTTCCGTTTATACAGTGTTATAATAATAAGGTCCCGATTGACTACCCGTTTATAGTTTTTGCTAATATGCTACATTGGCAGTCATTTTAATTGACACTGTTGACTATTTTATTTAAATGAGTTCAAATAAAAAAGTGCTTATGTTAAAATAATCCCATCCACAGCTTTGGGTTTGCGTAGTGAGACCAATTACTAGTATTCTAATCAAATAAATCATGCACTCAGAGCCTAGTGGTTTGAGCATTGGTATCTCGAAAGGGAGGTCTTGGGTTCAAATCCGGTGGCCCGCATCTTTAAGTTTCATTGTTATGCGCGTATTAGCAATATATTATCACGTGCTACAGTGAAGTAAAACTTGAGGAAAACTGCACTCTTAAGAGTTCTCCATAAAGTGTTCACGTCCACCATTTCACATATGGCCGACGTGGTGGACTTATGGACTGTACCCCTCACATTGTGAGTGGAGAGCCGAGCCCAGTAATGGAACAGTCACTGATTTGAATTACGAATGATGAAAAAAATTCTTAACTTTCATATCGTTTAGTTTGAACAACATCATTTAATTTTTTTACTTATGCCTAAAAGGTTAATGAAGGGGGCCGTATTAAAATTGCAAGTTTATAGGGTTTCTTACTTTCTAAGTAATATTTACTTAATTAAATTACAACCGGCGCTCTTAAGTATCAGGTTCCAGGTAGACTTGGAGGAACTTTAAAATATTACAAGATGTTTATGGAATCCGACAAGAAGGTTAGACATTCTGCTCCTATTAATTTAACAGGAATATTCACCTATTATTGAACTAAATACCATCATTGATTATTAATGACAGAACATTTCAGGTTGATTGTAATCTATTACAGATTCATATATTCTCGTTAGAATATACAATGTCATTGAACATTATATACTTTTGTATAACTTGCAAACGTCGAAGTCTGCTTTGCCCATATTGGCTGGTACAGAACGCGCTATGTATCACACCTGCCAATTACACGTTTGATGAGTATTGACCATTAGTAAGTCAAAATTAAGCAGAGTACCAGATACGTTTACAATATAAAACATATTGCTATACCACGTATGCCAGCTAAGCTAGTAGTCAATAAAAATCTTTGAATTATAAACATTTCCGCAAAAGTAAGCTTTTTGGGAGCTTAAAATATGTTTAAATAAAATTCAAAAGCAGTCATGCAAGTACCAGGCAAGCATATTCTAAAGACGACTTAAGTTCCTTTCAACTTAAATACAAGAACATTTTTAGAATTAATATTTGATAGACCTCGCCGAAATGTAGGCCGTTAAGAGCGGGTAAACTCCTTAAAGATTACTGGTGCGTTGACCAACCTCTTCACTTCGGGCAACTTGTTTAAGCCTACCCTTTTATATGGATACTATAAAGTGCTATTGCTTCGCTCGTTAAGATCAAGTGTCTTAAAAGCTAAGTTTTACAATACATCGGTATAAAACGGCACACGAATCATTTAACCCGTTTCTGAGATAAGCAGTCCAAACGCACAAACTCAAGTTTTATAAAACATTTTTTATGGTATATATTACTTTAATGTGATCGTCCTTCTGTATTATTTTCTATTCACTGAAATCAATTTTAGACTGCCCCTATAACATCATCAAAATCAAGACTGAAGTTGACGTGATGGATCGGAGTACACATTAGAGTTCTATTTTTAAAGTAAAAAATATTAGCACGTGTAACCTTATCCGCGGTTGGAGAGAAGTAAAACTTCTAAGACTTAAGTTAAAAATAATAGACAAATTAAGTTTTGATTAATAAAAACGTTATCTCTAATTATATACTTTTATGGGATTTATACTAAGACATAGAAAAACATTTATATACGCCCATACACATAGGACATTTGTTCGCCTATGTCCTTTAAAAAATTAATACTATAAACCTGTATCCGTTTGCATTAGCCAAAACATTGTTACCCCTTTGTCACGCCTAAGGAAGTTTACTTCAAAAACATGTTAATCAAAAATAGAATACATACCCGTATAAACAAAAACAGAAGTAACTATCGCATAATTTAAATTCTCAAGATAGATTCTTCGCTTCAGTGACGCCCATTGCTATGGTAAAGCTGAGTACGTCCTTGGAAGTTATTAAGGTCAAGCCAATCTAATCCAACCCAATGAATAAACATAGGGACAACTTAGGTAGTTAATATTTTAAGTGGTCAGCCGCAATTAAGATATTATTAATGGTTTATGCAAACAGATGAAATACTATCCAAGGAAACCGAACTTATTTGATTATTCAAATTGGACGTACTAGAAAAGCATTAAGGACCACGTCAATCATGAAAAGGAGACGTCTTAATTATGGATTAATGACTTATAGATTTAAGGCTGTCTAGCTCGTTGGTAATGACACTGTCTGCGAAGCGATTGTAGGTTTGACTTTCGGGAGAAGTAGACATTTATGCGACACACAAAAACTTTTCATCGGGTAACGAACATTCGAGTTATATACATATAATTTAGATTCCATATAGGTGTGTAACGATTTATCTACTAACCGTTTATGTGGCGTCCACACTAAATTACCAAGTAAGTAGCAAGCTACACAACAGTATGTGAATAAAAGGCCTATTCAAATACAGAACGTGATATTACACACATACGAGTGTAGCGAAACCCGAATGGATTAACGTTATTGGCTCAAACCTATCCGGATATCGCTAGCAATATGTTTCGCAGAGATAATATACCAACCAGGACAGTACCGTTAACTCTTAGCGCAGTATTACTGTAGGCTTACTACGCTATATACCGCACTGTAGCATAGCGTTCAATATTTTTCGAATCCTTTAGCGATATCGATATTGAATAGGCCTTAAATCGATAAACAAAGAAACATTTCGAGTTCTGATCACAATGGACCTCTAACCCACGGCGAAAGACCCCACGGCGGCCTCGTGCCAATAATTTATTTACTAACTGCCGGAGGCAAACGCCTTCACACAAATCGCCTTTGAATTCATTGACTTAAAAAGAAAACGTCCAAACGAGAGTTTACTGAATAGCACATCCTTTTGATGTCTCAGCCTCGAGCCTTGTGTTTGTTAAATATTTTTGAATATTTATTTCACAGCAACATTAACATTTATCTAAATGAAGAGAAATAGAAAGTTAATCTTATTATAATATTTTATCGCAAGACGAAATGAAAACAATTATCTAATAAATTTTATCGAACATTCTGGGGCATTTCAAATAATAATGATATTAACCATTTATCAAAACATTAGTAATCAAATTTATTAGTGGATTAGCCATATTTAGTGACGTCCAACTTCAAAATTCACAACCTTTAATGAAATCATTGTCGTTTTGGTTACTAAAATATAAACTATCAATAATACAAACATATTTTAATTGTTGCTTTGAAACACTATGTCTTGCTAGGCTAACGTTAAGCATAGCATTTATACTTATTTACTATTGCAATCAATTCCTGTGGCTCGGGTGTCCTCGCACATTGTGAGGGATACAAACCGATAGTACACCACACTGGCCAAGTGCGTATTGGTGGCCTTCACACATCTTTAAAAACCAAATGGGAGCTTTCGGAAATGCAGGTATTCTCTGGATGTTTTCCTTCACCGTAGCAAATCTATTACAAATTTTATTATTTAAACAACAGTGTGAAGTGGCCAACAGCGGTATCTGTCATAAATTAAAAAAAAATGCAGACCAAATTTTCACCAAGTATAGAGTCAAGTTAATGAAACTAAATTCTAAACATTTTGGTAACACAAAACACAACAAAAATGGAATTATAATGTATCTCCCAATTTTAAATTTTACACAAATAATTGTACTAGGCACAAGTTACTTTACATTAAAACCATGATCATAATCCAGAGTTTCACAGCTCATCGGCTGAAGGTGGCTCAGACTTTGATTGATGTTAATATAACCGCCGCAGTAGCTGACGGCACCATCCAGTGATGTGACTAATTACATAATAATATCAACAGTAATTATAATTATATAATCCTTAATCAAAGTAATGCTACAGAATTATTAATGCAAAGTTCTTAAAATAACATCTTATTACAAGCATTTATTCGTTTAAAATTGGATTATACTAAATTTGTGATACAAAAGGCGGCTTAATACTAAAAGTATCCTTTAGCAGTCGACCTTTGCTTTAAACAGAAAGCAGAGAAACAAATTCTTCTGTACGTGTTTTTTTCACCAGACTCCTAAATGGTAGGGTCTATTTCATTCAAATATTCTACGAGGTACATTTCAAAAGGTCCCTGGAAAATTTGAAAATACAACTGGACATTACAATGATCACAACGAGGTGCTACTTTCTTACCGATCCATCTAAAAATAATGTGTTTATTACACTATTAATAAATATTTCTATACAACAGTATATTTAGATTATACTATTTTTAAAGTGGTTATATACACCCCTCTTAAATGTGCATTGGAGCAGCATGGTAGAGTATGATCCAGGCCTCCTTCGTATAAGGACCCGTGCGCATTAGTAGGCCATCAACAAGTTGCAGCCACACACTATCTAGCCATCAACAAGTTGCAGCCACACACTATCTAATAGATACACAAATCAATCCGTCGTTCTGTTTCGAAATGAAAGACGGCCAAATGCATAAACACAGTTTCATATTTATAAAAATATTGCATTTCCGATTCTGATGCCTATTAGGCAGCATTCATTTTTTGAGTGTCTGTAAAAAGCAAATTCGAAACAAAATTGGATTCATTTATAACAAATACGATATCTGACGCCACTTACCTAACCCTAAAGGACTGTTGAAGCCGAGTGCTGATTTACGTGCAAAGTTAAAATGTAACGCTACATCGCTAAACAATATATTAGAGTAGATAAAACTAGATAAATGAGGGAGATATAACAACGCTGACAAATACGCTAAAATTAGAAAATCACAAGCCTCATATTCAGCTATCCTCTAAACATTATAGTCTAAAGGGATGTTTCAGTGACTACCTGTAATTTTACGGACGGCCTGCCGAAGCGCATCACACCGATGTTTTTTTTTTCATTTAACCTGTTTTTGTCGCAATCTTGAAATTTTAAATGGACCTGAACATTGTTATACATACTTGTACATAAATTGTAACCTATTAAATCGCATGCTGGACACAAACTGGCACAGAGTCCACTTGCCCGGACTTGTCTGAGCTACTACAGATGCTGTCTTCCAACGATGCGCCACGGAGGGCTTGTCCATAATATTAGAGATCGTGGGAAACCGCCTCACATATTAATGTAAGAGACGATATGGAGTATTCATGAACTCATTCTATTAATCATGCCCGTTCGTCGTCAGTCAAGACTACGCTGTTGACTCGCTCAGAACATATTAGAAATATGATTTTCATGGAGATTATCACGCTTGTGGTAACTTTTCGCTTTGAACTAATTGCGATATTAAATTCTGCGTAGCTATGTATATGTTAATAATTGCTTTACTGAATTCCAAGAGATCAAAATCGAACTTGACGTCCCAATTTAATAGCGAAATTTCGTATTATTTTCAATATTAGTGTATATGCATGTAATTCTTATGACCAAGAATAGTAACTAACAATTCCCAACAATTTGAACATCCAGTAACTCAGTACACCCAATAAGAAATTATAAGCTTAAAAATAATAAGTACGATTGAAAACCTCCTTTTTTGAAGTCGGTTCAAAATTCAAAAGGGTCGAATTTTCGAAAATGTCAGAATGCGGTCATTTTTACAAAAATTATACTTTAAAATCAGTTAAGTAATCTCTATATTACTTCTATTTGTGTTATGTAACATCCTCTGTGTTTGCCCGTCACTTATCGAACAAAGCACACCACTAAATCAAACTAATGAAACGCCAACTTTTAGACCTTCCCTAGCTCAATTGGTTCGTTAACAAACATGAACGCTCCGAACAGGACCGGATGAGTCCACAATCCTATAAAGAAAGTCGACTCAAGTACTACTCCATACTAAATATTATAGTTGGAAGTATCACTCGATCCGACAAAGTTGCTTTATTAATCTCACTTGTCGGAAGATAAATTGGGAGCATTTAACGACTCGACTTCACCGTTCTGGTGCCATACGATTTTCTATTACATAAAGTCTACGATACATTATCTGCAGTAAGATTGTACATAGAGAATTGCCGGGAATCGCGCCTCTCGCAAGTAACGTATGACTTTGCTTTCCATTCTAACATTTCATATGGGTGTGAATTTAGCTGTATAAATTGCTTAAGTTAAAGCAATACTGCAACCACTTATAGAACGGATTGTGCCAATTGGAACGTTGGCGTAAATTTAAGCTGTTATGAACATAACTCGCTAGTCGCCGTTAGCTCGTCTAGTATATCAGCTGATAGGATTATAACTGCGAACTATAATTTACTATTAGGCTGACAATATTGGATTAAATATACTATGGATTCTCTACTTGAGTCAATCTGCGTTCGACTCAGTGTGTTTTGTGACGAACAATGATCTTGCTACCGTAATGCATTGTAACAAGTAAAACAATTATTTCAAAAACATTTTGAGAAACTCGAAACATGCACAAAAAGGCAAGAATTTGGTAAATATATTTATTTCAATACATAGATTTTATTAAAATGTTGTCAATATCCAGGTTTAGTTGTATTTAACATTCGAAAGTAGCTTCAATCTTGGCAAAAACTCTTCTGCGACGACGAACTTACGTTCTATGTTTTATGGCAGTACGCGCTCTCCGTACACACTTAGAGAATATTCTTGAAACATGGCAAGAAATGCAAGTTTGTTACCTGAATCTATTTAAAGTGGCAATGAAATCTATTGTGCGTATAAATTAAACAAACCGCATTATAGAACCGGCTCCAGGCTGCACTAGCAAACAAAATGATTTTAAGTGTCAAAACCCATACCCAATTTATAAAATGAAAATAAACTATACGCATTTTCCGTAACTTTATTTATAATTTTCATATGTAATAGATGAAGTATAACGCAACTAAAAGTATTATATTTATTCAACCTTTAATGAAAACCAATTTTGACTTCTGTTTACCGTTGAAAGAATTCGTTATCTGTAAACAATCTTGAAAGCTATATCAAGTCTTATTTGTCATAAAAATGCATTGTAATCGTTACTGAAGTAGTATACAAAATTTTTGCAATGTAGAGTAGTATAAAGTAGTATACAAAATTTTTGCAATGTAATAGGAAGTGACTCTATGTAATTCGGCTTGCAATATTTGACCGGAACAAAGTAACATACACTACAAGTGAAATAAAAGTTTGTTATTGAACCAAAGGACCCCGAGACACCAACAACATAACATTCCAGAACGGATGACTGAAGACTAGAGGACTGGGAGAAAGAAGTAAGACAATTCTAAATAAACTATGGTTCTACATCTATAGAGATTCTGAAATTACACAAAGTAATGTAATTTCCCGCGCCACACCATATTCTGAGCAAACCCTTATGGTCACGTGCTGCATCGAAATTAAATCTGATTTTACTTTTAGGACCAAACTGTAACTTAACTTATGCTAGCATTGATAATGAATGAACCTTTTCCCCTCTTTATCTTCTTCAATGTTACCAACACCCAAACGTACGATAACAAAGATCATTTCGCCGACGTATAACATAATCTAACGCGCCTCTCCATCGTGTACAGCGCTCAACTTTGTCTATAACTTAGGTTTGACACAATCGTTAATGCGTTCATAAATCAGTGAAACTTAGATAAAAGTTACATAAGGATCTCGAGTAGAATGTAATTACGAATGATCCCTGGCAAAGCCTTGAGGCACGTCCGTATCGATTGCCACTTTAGAAGCTCGGCCAATTCTGGCAGGCTGCCTCCACGCTAATGATATTTGAAGCTGTACATCCAGACTCGCCGGCCAACCGGATAGCCGGATATTCTGTTACCTAATGATACTTTTAAAAAGTAAGCATGTAGATAGATACATAAACTTTTTAAAATTTATAGTTACTCGTCTATATTATTAACAATATTATATTTATTTTTTTAAATTTAGTCCGTTATACATACTGACGCCTGCGCGCATCTAGTAAAACTCACTCTCACTGTCAACCAGCATGAGTCAATCTTAAAAATAAATAGATGACTCAACGGCGCCTCTAATATACTCCAACCTCTTTTAACTTCCTTTACTGGAAGAAATATAATATGGGAAGTAGTGAAGGGAAGTAAAGTGGGTTTAACTTCATCGTTTTTTTCAGCCC
This sequence comes from Asbolis capucinus, assembly GCA_018249125.1. Taxonomy (NCBI): domain Eukaryota; kingdom Metazoa; phylum Arthropoda; class Insecta; order Lepidoptera; family Hesperiidae; genus Asbolis; species Asbolis capucinus. Next base: position 118,606 of record DWJZ01000001.1, read on the forward strand.
GCCATTCCTAACACAATCAACAACATTGCAATTGCATACGGCCCACGGACCGAGGGTTGCCGACCCTACATTATAACACTAGTGTAATAAAACTTAAACAAGGTAAATTTGTACAAAATGGCCAAGGTACAGAAAACAATACATAATAATTAATATTTTCCCACTCGTATTTTGAAAAACTTTTGAAGAATAAGATTACTACATTGTTTATAAAACTTTTATTCAATCTGTAGTTTAAAACTAGCAACTTGGCGAATTCAATTCCGGGCCTAATAATAGAAAGCCCGCCTTAATAGATGTGAGCGCCTTGAAGGAATCGTGATTCGCACCAAACAGTCCAAGCCATGAGAGAAAACGATTTAGTTACGTAGCTTTAACGTAAATTTATTAAATACTAACTAAATATTAACATGTAATCCTATAAAAGACTATGCCTAGTTAACGAATACAATCTTATTTTAAAGTACCGTAAATTTAGTTTTTAGATAAAAATTGGAAGTTAATTATTGATAGCAGTGAATATAATAGAAAACCATTATAGATTTTACCAATGAATTGCCCGACCTCTCCGCGCGTTGCATGGATCTCTGCTCGTAACACAGGAAGCCAGCACTACACATAATGAGAATTACTTCGACATTGGGTAAGACGTTTATTATTTTTCCCGTTAAGTCATATTTAGCCTCAGTTATTAAAATATTAAAACATGAATATTTTCTTAATTATCTGTTCCGTACGAAATAAGGAATTTCGGCATAATTTTTTGAAATATTGTGTACGAAAATCCTACCTAATACTTGCGACTGCAAAATCAGTAATGTAAACGTGAGGCAAAGACAGTCCCCTACATAAAAGTAAAACGCCCGCCCCTTCTCACTCGCACCAGAGCTCATGTAACAGCAAAGAAAGTCGCCAAAAGCCGACAAAACTTAAATTGGATCTCCGTTCTTACTTCGTTAGATACCCTACAGAAGGGGGCCTCCTGTACATTTCATGTAAATTGAGGATCGACGCACTCGTTTATACCGCGAGGGATATAGTTACGAGGTTTTAATTAACTTTATTCAGCAGTTCGTGAAGCTGTCTTACGTTTCAGTTTGCTACGGATCCTTCGGGGTGTAATTCTACGCTTTAGATTCAGCGGAGTTTGTAATCGAATTGTGTATCTTTTTAAATTAAAACTCGACTGCGTGTTTTAACCCATATTGACTGATTATTATATTTGTTTCTTCGAACCTATACTAATAAAGTGAATACGGAAAGGTAATAACAAAACTCAGCTGTCCTGTCATGTGTGAGTACGTTTCTACGGCTATTACAGAATTCTGTCTCTTAAACCGTAGTACGTAGCATACTGAATCTTGTCACAGAATTTGAATATGCATTTGTGGACGTAACAAATAATACATACGTAATCATTAATTATAGAGGTAAGTTTTCAGGAAACAATTTTCATAGCATACGAATTACTATAACTGCAATTTCTAATTATAATAAAAATAAAATTAAGTTGAGTAAATATTAAAAACGAAGGACAACCCCAAAACAAGAACGACAAGTATTCGAAGTACCTTAAAAATGCCTACGGAACCCTTCGTATTCAGATCCTACACACAGATTTTTGATGAACTTCTTACCATACAATACAATATACTTTATTATGCACACTAGGGTTAAATACTGGCAAATTAACAAAATATTCATATCACAATAGGAGGTCTTATAGCTTTAATAGCTATTTCTTCCAGACTACCGTTGGATGAAGGACTAGTTGTAAAAAAGTAGGCAGGTATAGGTGCAAACTGAAAATAGAAAACACACATAAATTTAAATATAAATAACTACTTTGGTCGCTTTAACCCTTTACTACCCCTAACTAAGCGTTAGTCTGTTATCGTACTGAGGTGGTCTAGAGCATACTCAACCACGCTACTCCAATACGGATTGCAAACTTCTCAGGTAGTTATTTTTAATTAGTCTTTTACATCCACAACATAGCAAAGGAATCTATTTTATTCTGCCCTATGTCAGATTTAATTAATATTCGGTTCCCCAAAAATAGTAGATAGTAGCAGTATACTATCAGTACAATGGGTTTAAACGAGCCTAAGCCTAACATAGACATGGGACGTTAGTATTAAGGATGTTACTGAGGTCGGCGGTGAAATGGCACTTTAGTTATGGCAAACGTGTTACTGAAGCGTCTTGTGGCTATAAATCAATGCGATAACCGACAGAATGGCGCCTAAACTGACACCAAATAATACAAGGTGGATAAATTATTTTGTCAAATAAAAAAGAAAGGATAAAATCCGATATGTATGTACTTTCGAAGATATGAGTGGACAGAAAAAGAGATCTATAACATTTGTTATGTTTGTTTGGAAGGTCTAATACATTAACGTTTTGTGAAAAAATTGCATTTCCTAAAAATATAACACACGTTTCGAAATGACAACCTCCTTTTTTGAAGTCGATAAAATAAAAAAAGTCGTTAAACAGTTTTGAAGAAGTTAAAATGAGTATTAACCGTTGAAATAACAAGCAGCGCCATCTGTTGACGCTAATAAATAACTTCTTTTGGTAAGAATGCCAACAAAGTGAAAGGTCCTACAATAATCTCAAATGAGGTCCTCCAATACGATACGATATTGTATGTATATTACGTAATATCCAGTTCAACTAGAACAAATATTGGGTTATGCAAAATACAGGGGGCGTAGCTCAGATGGTAGAGCGCTCGCTTAGCATGCGAGAGGTACCGGGATCGATACCCGGCGCCTCCAA